>JALJCO010014347.1:0-237500 GCA_023101725.1 Atherinomorus stipes | reverse complement strand
CTCACACTCACACACCCCACACACACACACTGTAAACCATCAAACTCTCTCTCTCTCTCTCTCTCTCTCTCACACACACACACCAACCTCTCACTCTCTCTCTCTCTCTCTCTCTCTCTCTCTCACACACACACACACTGTAAACATCAAACTCTCTTTCTCTCTCCACACACACACACACTAACAATCAAACTTTCTCTCTCTCTCTCTCCACACACACACTAAACTCAACTCTCTCTCCCCACCCCCCCAAAATATCTCTCTCTCTCTCACACACACACACACTGTAAACCATCAAACTCTCTCTCTCTCTCACACACACACACTGTAAACAATCAAACTCTCTCACACACACACACACTGTAAACGATCAAACTCTCTCTCTCTCTCTCTCTCTCTCTCACACACACACACACACTGTAAACAATCAAACTCTCTCTCTCTCACACACACACACTGTAAACGATCAAACTCTCTCTCTCACACACACACACACTGTAAAATATCAAACTCTCTCTCTCACACACACACACACTGTAAACGATCAAACTCTCTCTCTCACACACACACACTGTAAAAAATCAAACTCTCTCTCTCTCACACACACACACCTGTAAACGATCAAACTCTCTCTCACACACACACACACTGTAAACAATCAAACTCTCTCTCTCTCTCTCTCTCCCCACACTACATCAACTCTCTCTCTCACACACACACACACACTGTAAACGATCAAACTCTCTCTCTCTCTCTCACCACACACTCTCACTTTCTCTCTCTCCCCCCCCCCCACACACACACACACACACACACTGTAAACCATCAAACTCTCACTCTCTCTCCACACACACACACACACACACTGTAAACAGTCAAACTTTCTCTCTCTCTCTCTCTCTCTCACACACACACACACACTGTAAACGATCAAACTCTCTCTGTCTCTCTCACACACACACACACACTGTAAACGATCAACCTCCTCTCCCCCCCCCCCCCCCCCACACACACACTAAACCATAAACTCTCTCTCTCCCCCCCCAAACAACAACTCTCTCTCTCTCCACACACACACACCACTAAACCACAAACTCTCTCTCTCTCTCACACACACACACTGTAAACGATCAAACTCTCTCTCTCTCTCACACACACACACACTGTAAACAATCAAACTTCTCTCTCACACACAATACATCAAACTCTCTCTCTCTCACACACACACACAAACAATCAAACTCTCTCTCTCCACACACACACACACTGTAAACCATCAAACTCTCTCTCTCTCACACACACACACTGTAAACCATCAAACTCTCTCTCTCACACACACACACACACTTAACAATCCTTCTCTCTCTCCCACACACACCCCCTCTCTCTCTCCCCCCACACACTAAACATCCCTCCCCACACACACACTGTAAACGATCAAACTCTCTCTCTCTCTCTCTCCCACACACACACACACACTTAAACAATCAAACTCTCTCTCTCACACACACACACACACTTAAACGATCAAACTCTCTCTCTCTCTCTCTCTCTCTCCACACACACACACACACCTAAACCATCAAACTCTCTCTTCACACACACACTTAAACAGTCAAACTCTCCCCCACACACCCCCACAAACCCCCCCCCCCACACACACACTAAACTCAAACTCTCTCTCTCTCTCCCCACACACCTTAAGATCAAACTCTCTCTCTCTCACACACACACACTTAAACCATCAAACTCTCTCTCTCCCCACACACACACCTGTAAACAGTCAAACTTTCTCTCTCACACACACACACTGTAAACGATCAAACTCTCTCTCTCCACACACACACACTGTAAACAATCAAACTCTCTCTCACACACACACACACACACACACTGTAAACGATCAAACTCTCTCTCTCTCTCACACACACACCATAAATGATCTCTCTCTCTCTCTCTCTCTCTCTCACACACACACACCATAAATGATCTCTCTCTCCCCCCCCCCCCCCCCCCCCCCCCCCACACACACTATAAACGATCACTCTCACACACAAGCACAAAACAAATATTCTTGTATGACAGTTTGACCAGCTAGCTATCAAGCTAACGTTATTGTGTAACGTTAATGGTAACTTGCTTCCTCATAACTGAAGATGCGACATGGGGTAAAAAATCTTTCATCATTAAACTAGTGACACGGCTCCTTTTCTGGCCTGGGATACCACCCAGGAGGCACGGAGGCAATGGTAAGAGTGAGGTAGATGTGTGAGAACAAATGAATGAGAGTGTGAAAGAGGAAATGTGGGAGGGAGGAATTTGGGCTGGAAGATGAAGGAGATGAGGGTGGGTGGTCGGAGGAGGGGGGATGGAGGAAGGAGGGGTATGCTTGTGAGTGTCTAGTAGGGATGGTTGTGAGGGGCTGAAGAAAAAGGGCGGGAGTGTGACAGGTCAGAGGGAAGGGCGGGGCTGAACATGTAAGGGTGGGGGGTGTATGGGGGTATTGGGGGTATAGGGAGGTGGGGGCGTATGTGTGGGGTGGAGGGAGGGGTCGGTGCAGGTGTGTGGGGAGAGTGCATGTGGATATTAGAGGGTATCAGGAGGTGGGGGTATGTGTGGAGGGTGGAGCGAGGAGAGTGTTGGGGGTGGAGGGAGGAGTGAGTGTGGGTATGTAAGGTCGGAGAGCAGAGCGGGTGGGTGCATGTGTGTGGGGGGGAGTGCATGTGGGTGTTGGGGTAAGTGTGTGAGGAGTGTGTGTGAGTGTGGGGGGGGTAGCGGTGGTGGCGCCCTGGTGTCAGGTGTGTAGGGAAGGGACGTCGGGGTGGGGGCTGGCCTGTCCTGGGGGGGGGGGGGGGGTGTCGGGGGTGTCAGCTGCTGATGTTGGTCCACTGGGGCCGTAGCCCCTAGACTGCAGGGGGCTCCAGCTGGGGCCACCCCTCTGGGGGATGCATGTCCGTTCTTTCGCGGGCCCCCCCCCCCCCCCCCCCCGCAACCCACCAGCCCCCGGAGGACACCTCCCCCAGTGGACACAGCCGGCCGGACACAACAGAGCGGACCCCAGGGAGGACAACACCCAAATACAACGAGGACACAGTCCCCCGGACACAGACTCCTGCCCCAGGAGGACAGACTCTAGCAGAACAGACAACGGACACAGTCTCTAAACCACCACACCTGCCCAGGGAGGACAGACCTCCACAGAATGAGGGGACACAGTCTGGCTCTGAAACCGAACACAGACGGACCTGACCCTAGGGAGGACAACCTAGCAGAACAGACTGAGCGGACACCGTCTGTTCTGAAACTGTACACAGACGGACCTGGACTCCCAGGAGGACAGACACTGACCAAATACAGCTGAGTGGACACAGTCTGATCAACTAAAAGACAGAGCTGGACTCCCAGGGAGGACAGACTCTACCAAAACAGACTGAGGGACACAGTCTGTCAACCAAAAGACAGAGCTGACTCCCAGGAGGACAGACACTGACCAAATACAACGAGTGGACACAGTCTGTATCTGAACCAAAAGACAGAGCTGGACTCCCAGGAGGACAGACTCTACCAAAACAGACTAGTGGACACACCAACAAAAGACAGAGCTGGACTCCCAGGGAGGACAGACTCTGACCAAATACAGACTGAGCGGACACAGTCTGGCTCTGGAAACCGGACACAGACAGAGCTGGACTCCCAGGGAGGACAGACTCTGACCAAATACAGACTGAGCGGACACAGTCTGGCTCTAGAAACCGGACACAGAGGGACCTGGACTCCCAGGAGGACAACCTAGCAGATACAGACTAACGGACACAGTCTGTTCTGAAACCGGACACAACTACCTGACCTCAGGGAGGACAGACTCTGGCCGGTACAGAATGAGGGGACACAGTCTGGCTCTGGAAACCGAACACAGACGGACCTGGACCCAGGGAGGACAGACTCTGAGCAGATACAGACTGAGCGGACACCGTCTGGTTCTGGAAACTGTACACAGACGGACCTGGACTCCCAGGGAGGACAGACACTGACCAAATACAGACTGAGTGGACACAGTCTGTATCTGGAACCTTGAAAAAGACAGAGCTGGACTCCCAGGGAGGACAGACTCTGACCAAATACAGACTGAGTGGACACAGTCTCAACCAAAAAACAACGGACTCCAGGAGACAACCTACCAAATACAACTACAGACACAGTCTCCAAACCGACACAACAGACTGGACTCCAGGGAGGACAACTCACCAAATACAACACAGACACAGTCTCCAAAACCGGACACAAGACCTACCTCCAGATCAAACCTACCAAAAAAACTAATACAGTCTGTCTAAACCGGACACAGACAGACGTGGACTCCCACAGAGGCAGACTCACCAAAACAGACAGGACACAGTCTCAACCTAAAAGACAGAGCTGGACTCCCAGGGAACAGACTCTACCAAATACAACTGAGTGGACACATCTCAACCAAAAGACAGAGCTGGACTCCCAGGGAGGACAGACTCACCACAACTGACGGACACAGTCTGCCAAACCGACACAGACAGAGCTGGACTCCCAGGAGGACAGACTCACCAAATACAGACTACGGACACAGTCTGCCAAAACCGGACACAGAGGGACCTGACCCCAGGAGGACAACTCTACAGATACAGACTAACGGACACAGTCTGTTCTAAACCGGACACAGACTGACCTGACTCTCAGGAGGACAGACTCTGGCCGGACAAATGAGGGGACACAGTCTGCTCGGCCGAACACAGACGGACCTGGACTCCTAGGAGGACAGACCTAGCAGAACAGACTGAGCGGACACCGCTGGTCTGAAACTCACAGACGGACCTGGACTCCCAGGAGGACAGACTCTACCAAATACACTGAGCAGACACAGTCTGCTCTAAAACCGGACACAGAGGGACCTGGACCTCCAGGAATCAAACTCTACCAGAAAAAACAATACAGTCTGTTCTGAAACCGGACACAGACAACGGGACTCCCACAAGGGCAGACTCTACCAACAAGACTGGACAGTCTGCCTGAAACCGGACACAGACAGAGCTGGACTCCCGAGGACAAACTCTCACACAGGGACAAATAGAGACACATTCCTAATCCACTAAAATAAAAAATAACAATGTACTTCCCAAAAAACCACAAATTCAGTCCTCCCATAGGAGAAATTAAAATATATCTTAGGTGAGAAACCAAAGTGCTCAGACTAGCACTGAGGTCCCTCCACAGACTGGGATGACCACGGAAACTCACAAACTAAACCCTCATTTTCACTCCTTTTTACTTTGCAATATAACACTTCTCCCAAAAAGTATAATAAAACAAATAGTCTCCATCAAATATCATTCCCCGGCACGGTTCTCTGGCCCAAACCCTAAAAAAATGACTTAATCATGTAGCACAGTTGTGCATCACAGCTAATATAGCTAGCCTAGTTGCACGAGTAACAAGGCTGACCAGAATTAGATCTTTAAAGGGACTTGAGGCAGGAATTAAAAAAAAAAACCAAACATAAATGTCCCTTTTTTTCATACTAATGAGTGATGAAGCGCTAAATACCAAAAATAACATTTCCACCCATGTTTCTCTCCGTTGCCTTGAACAGGCTGTGTGCTTCAAAATGCGCTGCAATTCGGTGTCCGAATTTCCCGCGCTGCCATGCGGACGTGACGTCAAATGACGCTACATCCGCAGTTTTGATATAGGATGAAGCCGGTCACGATAAATTCAAACACTGTAGGCGATAGTTATGGATTCTTCTGCCGTCAGCAATCGATCCAGATCAACTGAAAGACACTAAAACGTGTAACTACGGAGAAAAAGGTGAGTAAACAACATTATAGCTACCCTTTTTTTTTTCTTCAACAAGCTTATACTTACACACCCACCCACACCCACATATATACAGCTGTGTGAAAAAGTGTTTGCCCCCTTCCGACTTTCTGACTTTTTTGCATGTTTGTCACACTTTAATGTTTGAGATTATCAAACAAATTTTAATGCGAGTCAAAGATAACACAAGTAAACAGAAAATCCAGTTTTTAAATGAAGATTTTCATTTTCAAGGGGGCAAAAATCCAAACTTAAATGGTCCTCCGTGAAAAAGTGATCTTCCCCTAAACCTAATAACTGGTTGTTCCACCTTAGCAGCAACAACTGCAATCAAGCGTTTGTGATAACTGGCAGTGAGTCTTCTACAGCGCTGTGGAGGAATTTTGTTCCACTCATCTTTGCAGAATTGTTGTAATTCAGCCACATTGGAGGCTTTTCCAGCATGAACCACCTTTTTAAGCTCATGCCACAGCATCTCAATGGGATTCAGGTGGGGGCTTTGACTAGGCCACTCCAAAGTCTTCATGTTGTTGTTCTTAAGCCATTCAGAGGTGGACTTGCTGGTGTGTTCTGGATCATTGTTCTGCTGCAGAACCCAAGTGTGCTTCAGCTTGAGGTCACCAACAGATGGCCGGACATTCTCCTTCAGGATTTTTTGGTAGAAGCAGAATTCATGGTTCCATTTACCACAGCAAGTCTTCCAGGTCCTGAAGCAGCAAAACAGCCCCAGACCATCACACTACCACCACCATATTTTACTGTTGCTATGATGTTCCTTTTCTGAAATGCCGTGTTACTTTTACGCCAGATGTAATGGGACCTACACCTTCCAGAAAGTTCCACTTTTGTCTCGTCAGTCCACAGATTATTTTCCCAAAAGTCTTGGGGATCATCAAGATGCTTTCTGGCTAAACTGAGACGAGCCTTTATGTTCTTTTTGCTCAGCAGTGGTTTTGGTCTCGGAACTCTGCCATGCAGCCATTTTTGCCCCCCAGTCTCTTTCTGATGGGGGAGTCATGAACACTGACCTTAATTGAGGCAAGTGAGGCCTGCAGTTCTTGGATGTTGTTCTGGGGTCTTTTGTGACCTCTTGGATGAGTCGTCGCTGTGCTCTTGGGGTCATTTTGGTCGGCTGGCCCCTCCTGGGAAGGTTCACCACTGTTCCATGTTTTCACCATTTGTGGATAATGGTTCTCACTGTGGTTCTCTGGAGTCCCAAAGCTTTAGAAATGGTGTTGGAACCTGTTCCAGACTGATAGATCTCAATGACTTTGTTTCTCATTTTTTACTGATTTTTTTTGGGGGGGTCACAGCATGATGTCTAGCTTTTGAGGATCTTTTTGGTCTACTTCACTTTGTCAGGCAGGTCCTAATTAAGTGATTTCTTATTGCGAACAGGTGCGGCAGTAATCAGGCCTGGGTGTGGATAGAGAAACTGAACTCAGCTTTCCAAAGATGTGATAAACCACAGCAATCACTTTTTCACACAGGACCATGGAGGTTTGGAACCCCCCCCCCCCCCCCCCCTGCTAATAAAAATCTTCATTCAAAAACTTCATTTTACTCACATTAAAATTTCATTGATGATCTGAAACATTTAAGTGTGACAAACATGCAAAAAAGTAAGAAATTAGGAAGGGGCAAAAACTTTTTCACACAGCTGTATATATACTGTATATAAATATATATATAAGTATATATATATCTATATATATACACTGCCTGGCCCAAAAAAAGTCGCCACCTGGATTTAACTAAGCAAATAGGTACGAGCCTCCTATTGGATAATTACTGCATGGGTGATTATCTTTCAGCTGGCAACAAGTTATTTAACCCCAACTGGTGCAATGACTTGCTTCTCATTTCCTAGAAAATCATGTGGAAAGACACATCCGTGGTCTTGGAAAAGATGTTAGTCTGTCTGAGAAGGGTCAAATCATTGGCATGAAGAGGTGAAAACATCTAAGGAGATGCAGAAACTACTAAAACTGGGTTCAGAACAGTCAAACGCATTATTAAAAACTGGAAGGATAGTGGACCATCGTCTTCCAGGAAGAAATGTGGCCGGAAAGGCAGATGAAGTGATGCAGCATCATGCCTAGTGCTACTGTATGAGCCTGTGGGGGCAGTGTGATGATCTGGGGTTGCTGCAGTTGCTCAGGTCCAGGTTCAGCAACAGTATGAGCTCAGATAATGAGGTCAGCTGATACCTGAATATACTGAATGACCAGGTTATTCCATCAATGGATGTTTCTTTCTGATGGCACGGCCATATTCCAAGATGACCGTGCCAGAATTTATCGGGCTCAGATTGTGAAAGATGGTTCAGGGATCATCAGACATCATTTTCACACATGGATTGGCCACCACAGAGTCCAGACCTGAACCCCATTGAGAATCTTTGGGATGTGCTGTGGTCAGACTCTACAGTCATCATCAAGATCTTGGTGAAAAATTGATGCAACAGGATGCAAATAAATCTGGTGACATTGCAGAAGCTTCTGGAAACACAGCGAATGCTGCCGCAATCAAAGCTAAAGACTGTCCAACGAAATGTTAAATATTTGACCATTTTTTTGTTGGCGACTTTTTTTTGGCCGGGCAGTGTATATCTAGATATATATATATTCACACATATATCCATTGTGTACGAGTTCTAAACACTGATTTAACATCAATTCTGTGGGCATGTGCATATTTATTGCACCTCTCCTGTTTATTCTAATATTAAAGTCCATGGTTATAATTCGCTCCGCTCGGGAATCATTAGTTATAATTATTAAAGGTAGAGTCCGACTTTTCCCCCCGTGAAAATAAGAGTTTAACTTGTGTAAGAAAAAGTCCATCCCAAATCGTGCCCTTGGGCCTTTACTTGCGTGCGGTGGTGCCTTTGAATGCAACTCCCTCCCCTTCTGTCTGTAATTTGCTCTTTTGCTTTGTTATGGTCTGGTCGGGACGTTTCTGGGTGGAGATTTTTGTTCATATCACCATCCAATGACAGAGCTAAGGACATGACGCTGTGTGGGAATAAGCTCATGATTGGAGTACATGCCTATAGAGCTGGCCACCCAACCTCTACTGCAATGATTCATGTGACTGATGACTGGCTAAAGGCGACAGATAGTTCTATGAAGGTGGGTGTTGTGTACCTGGGTTTTAGTGGTGGTTTTGATATTTTTGACCACACTTTGTTAGCTGAGAAACTTACATGTTATGGTTTTAATTCATCTTCATTAAAGTGGAAAGCTATTTGTCTTTCAGATCACAAAGGGTTTTTCTGAATGAATGTGGAGTTCCACAGGGCAGCTGCTTAGGACCTTTACTTGTTAAATTTTTACTTATGATCTAGCTTGGGCTACAAAAAGTGCCAGAACTGTCCTGTATGCAGATGACACCACTTTGTATTATGCTGCACCTTCATGCAGTGTATTAAATCAGGTGCTGAGCTGAGAACAGTCCATGACTGGGTGGTATGTAACAAACTGGCCCTCAACAATTCCAAGACCAAGTGCATGATGATTGGTTCATGGCACAGGCTATCCACAAGCCCAAAGCTTGATTTAAAATTTTTTGACTTGATGGTTCAACAAGTTGAAAGTGCCATACTCCTTGGTGTGATGGTAGACTGTTCTCTGTCTTGGTCTCACCACATTAATTATATTGTTTTGAAAATGGGAAAAGCAATTAGTACTTCCAGGAAATGTTGTTAATGTCACCTAGATACATGCCTGCCTTTCCGGGCCTACAGGTGAGAAAAAGTTGCTTTATTCTTTTTTTTTTTAGCAGCAGCCCAGCTAATGATAAGTACGGGGCAACTGGCCCCCGTGTCTAAGTTCGCCCTAAAACCTGCTTTTTTCCACACCGAAGGGCTTGGATAGTCTCAATGAGTGTCCGACACCGTACAAGAGAGGAGATGGCTGTTTGTTTTGGTGTGTGTGTCCAAATCTGGGGACACTGGAAATCTCATTGCCAAATTGCACAATAACTCGCGTCCCCCACCGGTGTTTTGACGCAAGTTATCACATGATTTCTGAAATCACACAATAACTTGCGCCAAACCACCGGTGGTGGACACGAGTTATCACATGATTTCAGATATCCCACAATAACTCACGTCCCCCACTGATATTTCGATGCAGGTTATCACACGATTTCCAAAGTCATGCAATAACTCGCGCTCCCCAACAGTGTTTTGACACAAGTTATCACATGATTTCCGAAATAACGCAAGAACTTGCGTCAAACCACCGGTGTTTTGATGCAAGTTATTACATGGTTTCAGAAATTGCTTAAAAAGCGTCAAAACACCAGTGGGGATGCAAAATTGAGTGATTTCGGAAATCACACAATAATTTCACTCCCCCCACCCGTGTTTTGATGCGAGCTATCACATGATTTCCAAAATAAAGTGATAACTCGCGCCAAATGACTCCAATACTAATACTCCTGTGACCAGGTCAAGAAACAACTAGAAAACTGAACCGGAACAAGGCTGCAGGTCCAGATGGTGTCAGTCCCAGAGTTCTCAAGACCTGCTCAGAACAACTATGTCCGGTTCTCCAGCACCTTTTTAACACCAGCCTGAGACAGAACAGAGTTCCTGTGCTGTGGAAAACATCCTGTCTTGTTCCTGTCCCTAAAAACCACAACCAGCTGAACCAAATGACTACAGACCAGTTGCTCTGACATCTCACATCATGAAAGTCCTGGAGAGACTCTTATTGGCTCACCTCAACAAGCAAGTCAACACCTTTCAGGACCCATTACAGTTCGCATATCGTAATGGGCTTGGGGTTGAAGACGCCATCATCTTCTCGACATCCCACTCTCATCTGGACCAGTCAGGCAGCACTTTGAGGGTCATGTTCTTTGATTTTTCAAGTGCATTTAATACTATTCAGCCTGCTTTGCTATGTCAGAAGCTCCATAACTTCCAGGTGGATCCCTCCACAACCACCTGGATTTACGACTACCTCACAAACAGACCACAGTTTGTGAGACTGAAAGGTTGTGTGTCTGAGATGGTGGTCAGCAGCACTGGAGCACCACAAGGGACTGTACTCTCACCATTCCTCTTTACACTGTACACCTCAGACTTCCAGTATAACTCTGAGTCCTGTCATCTGCAGAAATACTCTGATGACTCTGCTGTTGTGGGGTGTATTAGTGATGGACAAGAAGCCGAGTACAGGGAACTTGTCAATCAGTTTGGAAATGGGCAGTAACAATCAGCTCATCTTAAATACCAGCAAGACTAAAGAGATGATTGTTGACTTCAGGAGGAGCAAGAATAAGCAGCATAGTCCTGTCTACATCCTGGAAGAGGAGGTGGAGGTGGTGGAGAACTACAAATACCTTGGAGTTCAGCTGGACAACAGACTCGATTGGAAATGCAACAGTGACTACATCTACAAGAAAGGTCAGAGCAGACTCTACTTCTAAGGAAGCTGAAATCATTTAACGTCTGCAACAAGATGTTGCAGATCTTCTATAAGTCTGTGGTAGAAAGTGCAATTAGCTTTGCAGCCATCTGCTGGGCAGCAGCATCAGAACCAGAGACTTAAAGAAACTAAACAAGCTGATCAAGAAAGCTGGCTGTGCTGGGGAGAACTCTGGAGCCGCTGGAGCTGATCGTTCAAAGAATGCTTCACAAGCTGATGAAGATGATGGAGGACACTTCCCATCCTCTCCACAACACGGGAAGAATCAACAGAGTGTGTTCAGTGGGAGGCTGCGTCAAGTTCGCTGTAGGACGGAGAGACAGGAATTCATTCCTGCCAGCAACCATCACCCTAAAAACAAGCAACTGACTTTTTGTTTATTCAAAAAAAAAAAAAAAAAAGTGAGCTTACAATACTGAATTTCCCTTCGGGGATGAATAAAGATTTTTCATTCATTCATTTCATTTCATTCAAACTCGCATCAAAAAAAAAGAATTCTGGAATGTGCTGCTAGGTGGCTGCAGTTTGTAACAGCTCTCCCATAGCTTTTGTGTTTTTTTCAAATATAGCTGTCTTTTTTATTGACATTACTTGTCAGATTAGGTTTTTCTGGGAGGATTTTTTATGCTGGTTTGAAGGCTGTGCAATTCAGGAGATTTTTCCTCATATATTTGGCTTTTTTCACTACTTGTTATGATGTGTATCCATAGCAACGGAAAAATTGTTTACCACCGGGATCAACTGTTAAAACTCTCCCAAATCAAAATTTTCAGCGAAATAACACGCCAAATCCCAGTGGAGTTAAGGAGAAAGAGAAGAGGATGCAGGGCAGGGGTAAGGCAGAGAAAAAAAAAAAACGGTGGAGATTTAAACCGTTTCTTCCAACTGTTGTGATGGATAATGTGAGATCGCTAGCTTACAAGATGGACCAGCTTGAAGTGCCAACAAGGTCTCAGAAAGAGTACAGAGAATGCAGTATCATGTGTTTCACCGAGACATGGCTGCATGAAGACATCCCGGACTGTAATGCGTCTGTACACGGCTTCAAGACGGTCCGTGCAGACCGAAATAAACAGCTCAGCGGGAAGCTAAAGGGAGGCGGAATTGCAGTGCTGGTCAGTCAGCGTTGGTGCCATCCAGGACAAGTCACTGTCAAGGAGAAGATCTGCACAAGAGACATGGAAATGTCAGCTGTGAGTTTTCGTCCATATTATTTACCCAGAGAGTTTGCCTGTGTTATTCTGGTAGCGGTTTATATAATACCAGGTACCGCACCAGAGACAGCCTGTGATGTCATCAGCTCCGTCGTGGCTAAGCTACAAACACAGCATCCAAACTCATTCATGGCGATCTCTGGAGACTTCAACAACGTCTCCCTCTCTGCTACGTTGCCAACTTTCCAGCAGTTTGTCAGCTGCTCCACCAGAGAAAATAAGATGTTGGACTTATTTTATGCAAATACAATGAATGCATACAGCTCCTCTGCCCTGCCTCCTTTAGGAAGATCAGATCATAATCTGGTTCTTCTCACCTTCAGCAGCAACCAGTCATTAGGAGGACGATTAAAACCTGGTCTACTGAGGCTGAAGATGCTCTGAGAGGGTGCTTTGTGGCTACAGACTGGAATGTCCTCTGTGAACCTCATGGAGATGACATCAACACCATGACTGAGTGTGTGACAGATTACATAAACTTCTGTGTGGACAACATCGTTCCAACAAGAACAGTGAGGTGCTTCCCCAATAACAAACCCTGGATCACCAGTGACCTGAAAAAGCTGCTGAACATCAAAAAGAAAGCTTTCAGGGATGGAGACAGGGAGTTACTGAAGACCACACAAAAACAACTGAAAACACAGACTAAGAAGTGAAGGAGGACGACAGGAAGAAGTTGGAGAGCAGCTCCAGCAGAACAACGTGAGGGATGTGTGGTCGGGAATGAAGAAGATCACTGGCTTCAAGTTAAAGGGGGACCAGACTGACGGAGGTCTGGACAGAGCTAACGAACTGAACATGTTCTTCAATAGGTTCAGCTCCCCCCCTGCTGACAACCCAACATTCCACACACCCTCCATGAGCCCACAGCTTTCCTGTCCCACCTCCACTCTGTCACCCTGCACCTCAGTCATGGACCTGAACACAGCCTCCTCTCCCCTCCACATCAGGACATCCTGAGACCTCCTCTGTCTCCACATCAGGACATCCTGAGACCTCCTCTGTCTCCACCTCCAGCCTGACTGTCTCCTGTGACCAGGTCAAGAAACAGCTAGAGAAACTGAACCGGAACAAGGCTGCAGGTCCAGATGGTGTCAGTTCCAGAGTTCTCAAGACCTGCTCAGAACAACTATGTCCGGTTCTCCAGCACCTTTTTAACACCAGCCTGAGACAGAACAGAGTTCCTGTGCTGTGGAAAACATCCTGTCTTGTTCCTGTCCCTAAAAAACCACAACCAGCTGAACCAAATGACTACAGACCAGTTGCTCTGACATCTCACATCATGAAAGTCCTGGAGAGAGACTCTTACTGGCTCACCTCAACAGGCAAGTAAACACCTTTCAGGACCCATTACAGTTTGCATATGGTAATGGGCTTGGGGTTGAAGACGCCATCATCTTCCTGCTTCAGAGAGCCCACTCTCTCATCTGGACCAGTCAGGCAGCACTTTGAGGGTCATGTTCTTTGATTTTTCAAGTGCCTTTAATACTATTCAGCTGCTTTGCTATGTCAGAAGCTCCATAACTTCCAGGTGGATCCCTCCACAACCACCTGGATTTACGACTACCTAACAAACAGACCACAGTTTGTGAGACTGAAAGGTTGTGTGTCTGAGATGGTGGTCAGCAGCACTGGAGCACCACAAGGAACTGTACTCTCTCCATTCCTCTTTACACTGTACACCTCAGACTTCCAGTACAACTCTGATCCTGTCATCTGCAGAAATACTCTGATGACTCTGCAGTTGTGGGGTGTATCAGTGATGGACAAGAAGCCGAGTACAGGGAACTGGTCAGTCAGTTTGTGAAATGGTAACAATCAGCTCATCTTAAATACCAGCAAGACTAAAGAGATGATTGTTGACTTCAGGAGGAGCAAGAATAAGCAGCATAGTCCTGTCTACATCCTGGAAGAGGAGGTGGAGGTGGTGGAGAACTACAAATACCTGGAGTTCAGCTGGACAACAGACTCGATTGGAAATGCAACACTGACTACATCTACAAGAAAGGTCAGAGCAGACTCTACTTCTTAAGGAAGCTGAGATCATTCAACGTCTGCACCAAGATGTTGCAGATCTTCTACAAGTCTGTTGTGGAAAGTGCAATCAGCTTTGCAGCATCTGCTGGGGAAGCAGCATCAGAATCAGAGACTTGAAGAAACTAAACAAGCTGATCAAGAAAGCTGGTTCTGTGCTGGGAGATAACTCTGGAGCCGCTGGAGCTGATGGTTCAAAAAAGAATGCTGCACAAGCTGATGAAGATGATGGAGGATACTTCCCATCCTCTCCAGAACACGGTGAAGAATCAACAGAGTGTGTTTAGTGGGAGGCTGCGTCAAGTTCACTGTAGGACGGAGAGATACAGAAATTCATTCCTACCAGCAGCATCACCCTAAAGAACAAGACTGACTGACTTTTTGTTTATTAAAAAAAAAAAAAAGTGAGCTTTTACAATACTGAATTTCCCTTCTGGTACGGATAAAGTATTTTTCATTTCATTTTTCATTTCATTTCAAACCACCGGTGTTTTGATGCAAGTTATTGCATGATTTCAGAAATTGCTTAAATCGCGTGAAAACACTGGTGGGGGAGGCAAGTTATCGCACGATTTCCGAAATCACACAACAATTCGCTTCCCCGCCCGGATAAATACTGAAGCTATCTGGAAAATTCCTTTCTTCATCACTCACATATATGAAAGGACATGAAAACACAACCCAGGTCCAATAAAAGTGAGATTCCCCTTTAATGCCTTTATATCTTCCTCTACAGCTGTAAGGTTCCATGCTATCCTTTCATGTCAGTACATTTTCTTTCACTAGACCTCAGACTTTTTCTCTTCAGTATCACAGAATGGAGTAAATTGTCCTGGTTTGCCATGCAGAACCATGTACTACAGTGAATCTGCTCCCGTCAGGCATCCCCTCCTCATTCTTCTCTTTCCAATGAGCAAGCATTAATAATGTTTCCTCTTCTCCTTTCATAGCCATAATCTCTGGTGATCTGGGGCCTCCCACACTAAATTATTCTTACAGTGCCATGAAAAGGCAGCAGCAGGACCCTTTAAGAGGCAAATGAGCAACCAACATGCAGCAAAGTTCCCAGCAACGGAAATGTTAAGTCATGGCACAAAGCAGAGCAGGATGGAGGGAAACCCTGACGGGAGAAAGGATGGGGCTGATTTATCCTTTAATCTCTTGTCTTACTGTTTACATTTAGCTTCAAGCTGATGATTTCTTCAGAGCACAACTGTTAAAGTCAAAATAAAAAGACAGAGACAGCTGTACACTGAACATTTCCCTCATCCTGTAGTACAGTATGATACCAGCATAGTAAACTCATCTCACCACACGTTTGTAGTCATTAAAGAACAGAATATGGATGTCAAATAACAACCCGAAGGCCAAACAAGGAGTTCATAGTGTAGCATCACATCTGCAAAAAGTAGTTCCAGGGTGGTGTTTACCATCGTGTCGTAACACATCTGTAAAAAGTAGTTCCAGGGTGATGTTTGCCATCGTGTAGTAACACGTCTGTAAAAGTAGTTCCAGGATGATGTTCACCATCGCGTAGTAACACATCTGTAAAAAGTAGTTCCAGGGTGATGTTTACCATCGCGTAGTAACACGTCTGTAAAAAGTAGTTCCAGGGTGATGTTTACCATCGGGTATTGTTGTAAAAGTATTTAGGGTGATGTTTACATTGTAGTTACACACCTGTAAAAAGTAGTTCCAGGGTGATGTTTACCATCGTGTAGAAACACGTCTGTAAAAAGTAGTTCCAGGGTGATGTTTACCATCGTGTAGTAACACGTCTGTAAAAAGTAGTTCCAGGGTGATGTTTCACCATCGTGTAGTAACACGTCTGTAAAAAGTAGTTCCAGGGTGATGTTTACCATCGTGTAGTAACACATCTGTAAAAAGTAGTTCCAGGGTGATGTTTACCATCGTGTAGTAACACGTCTGTAAAAGTAGTTCCAGGTTGATGTTAACCATCGTGTAGTAACACGTCTGTAAAAAGTAGTTCCAGGGTGATGTTTACCATCGTGTAGTAACACGTCTGTAAAAAGTAGTTCCAGGATGATGTTTACCATCGTGTAGTAACACGTCTGTAAAAAGTAGTTCCAGGGTGATGTTTACCATCGTGTAGTAACACGTCTGTAAAAAGTAGTTCCAGGGTGATGTTTACCATCGTGTAGTAACACGTCTGTAAAAAGTAGTTCCAGGGTGATGTTTACCATCGTGTAGTAACACGTCTGTAAAAGTAGTTCCAGGTTGATGTTTACCATCGTGTAGTAACACGTCTGTAAAAAGTAGTTCCAGGGTGATGTTCACCATCGTGTAGTAACACGTCTGTAAAAAGTAGTTCCAGGGTGATGTTCACCATCGTGTAGTAACACGTCTGTAAAAAGTAGTTCCAGGGTGAGGTTTACCATCGTGTAGTAACACGTCTGTAAAAAGTAGTTCCAGGGTGATGTTTACCATCGTGTAGTAACACGTCTGTAAAAAGTAGTTCCAGGGTGATGTTTACCATCGTGTAGTAACACGTCTGTAAAAAGTAGTTCCAGGGTGATGTTTACCATCGTGTAGTAACACGTCTGTAAAAAGTAGTTCCAGGGTGATGTTTACCATCGTGTAGTAACACGTCTGTAAAAAGTAGTTCCAGGGTGATGTTTACCATCGTGTAGTAACACGTCTGTAAAAAGTAGTTCCAGGGTGATGTTTACCATCGTGTAGTAACACGTCTGTAGAAAGTAGTTCCAGGGTGATGTTTACCATCGTGTAGTAACACGTCTGTAAAAAGTAGTTCCAGGGTGAGGTTAACCATCGTGTAGTAACACGTCTGTAAAAGTAGTTCCAGGTTGATGTTTACCATCGTGTAGTAACACGTCTGTAAAAAGTAGTTCCAGGGTGATGTTCATCATCGTGTAGGAATATGTCTGTAAAAAGTAGTTCCAGGGTGATGTTCACCATTGTGTAGTAACACGTCTGTAAAAAGTAGTTCCAGGTGAGGTTTACCATCGTGTAGTAACACGTCTTTAAAAAGTAGTTCCAGAGTGATGTTTACCATCGTGTAGTAACACGTCTGTAAAAAGTAGTTCCAGGGTGATGTTTACCATCGTGTAGTAACACGTCTGTAAAAGTAGTTCCAGGTTGATGTTTACCATCGTGTAGTAACACGTCTGTAAAAAGTAGTTCCAGGGTGATGTTTACCATCGTGTAGTAACACGTCTGTAAAAAGTAGTTCCAGGGTGAAGTTTACCATCGTGTAGTAACACGTCTGTAAAAAGTAGTTCCAGGGTGATGTTTACCATCGTGTAGTAACACGTCTGTAAAAAGTAGTTCCAGGGTGATGTTTACCATCGTGTAGTAACACGTCTGTAAAAAGTAGTTCCAGGGTGATGTTTACCATTGTGTAGTAACACGTCTGTAAAAAGTAGTTCCAGGGTGATGTTTACCATCGTGTAGTAACACGTCTGTAAAAAGTAGTTCCAGGGTGATGTTTACCATCGTGTAGTAACACGTCTGTAAAAAGTAGTTCCAGGGTGACGGTTACCATCGTGTAGTAAAACGTCTGTAAAAAGTAGTTCCAGGGTGATGTTTACCATCGTGTAGTAACACGTCTGTAAAAAGTAGTTCCAGGGTGAAGCTTACCATCGTGTAGTAACACGTCTGTAAAAAGTAGTTCCAAGGTGATGTTTACCATCGTGTAGTAACACGTCTGTAAAAAGTAGTTCCAGGGTGATGTTTACCATCTTGTAGCAACATGTCTGTAAAAAGTAGTTCCAGGGTGATGTTAACCATCGTGTAGTAACACGTCTGTAAAAAGTAGTTCCAGGGTGAGGTTTACCATCGTGTAGTAACACGTCTGTAAAAAGTAGTTGCAGGGTGATGTTTACCATCGTGTAGGAATATGTCTGTAAAAAGTAGTTCTAGGGTGATGTTCACCATTGTGTAGTAACACGTCTGTAAAAAGTAGTTCCAGGGTGAGGTTTACCATCGTGTAGTAACACGTCTGTAAAAAGTAGTTCCAGGGTGATGTTTACCATCGTGTAGTAACACGTCTGTAAAAAGTAGTTCCAGGGTGATGTTTACCATCGTGTAGTAACACGTCTGTAAAAGTAGTTCCAGGGTGATGTTTACCATCGCGTAGTAACACGTCTGTAAAAAGTAGTTCCAGGGTGATGTTTACCATCGTGTAGTAACACGTCTGTAAAAAGTAGTTCAAAGGTGATGTTCACCATTTTGTAGTAACACGTCTGTAAAAAGTAGTTCCAGGGTGAGGTTTACCATTGTGTAGTAACACGTTTGTAAAAAGTAGTTCCAGAGTGATGTTTACCATCGTGTAGTAACACGTCTGTAAAAAGTAGTTCCAGGGTGATGTTTACCATTGCGTAGTAATACATCTGTAAAAAGTAGTTCCAGGGTGATGTTTATCATCGTGAAGGAATATGTCTGTAAAAAGTAGTTCCAGGGTGATGTTTACCATTGTGTAGTAACACGTCTGTAAAATTAGTTCCAGGTTGATGTTTACCATTGTGTAGTAACACATCTGTAAAAAGTAGTTCCAGGGTGATGTTTACCATCGTGTAGTAACACGTCTGTAAAAGTAGTTCCAGGGTGATGTTTACCATCGCGTAGTAACACGTCTGTAAAAAGTAGTTCCAGGGTGATGTTTACCATCGTGTAGTAACACGTCCGTAAAAAGTAGTTCCAGGGTGATGTTTACCATCGTGTAGTAACACGTCTGTAAAAAGTAGTTCCAGGGTGATGTTTACCATCGTGAAGTAACACGTCTGTAAAAAGTAGTTCCAGGGTGATGTGTACCATCGCGTAGTAACACGTCTGTAAAAAGTAGTTCCAGGGTGATGTTCACCATCGCGTAGAAACACATCTGTAAAAACTAGTTCCAGGGTGATGTGTACCATCGCGTAGTAACACGTCTGTAAAAAGTAGTTCCAGGGTGATGTTTACCATCGCGTAGTAACTCGTCTGTAAAAAGTAGTTCCAGGGTGATGTTCACCATCGCGTAGTAACACATCTGTAAAAACTAGTTCCAGGGTGATGTTCACCATCGCGTAGAAACACATCTGTAAAAACAAGTTCCAGGGTGATGTTTACCATCGCGTAGTAACACGTCTGTAAAAACTAGTTCCAGGGTGATGTTTACCATCGTGTAGTAACACGTCAGTAAAAAGTAGTTCCAGGGTGATGTTCATCATCACCCTACAGAACACGTCTGTAAAAACTAGTTCCAGGGTGATGTTTACCATCGTGTAGTAACACGTCTGTAAAAAAGTAGTTCCAGGGTGATGTTTACCATCGTGTAGTAACATGTCTGTAAAAAGTAGTTCCAGGGTGATGTTTACCATCGTGTAGTAACACGTCTGTAAAAAGTAGTTCCAGGGTGATGTTTACCATCGTGTAGTAACACGTCTGTAAAAAGAAGTTGCAGGGTGATGTTTACCATCGTGTAGTAACACGTCTGTAAAAAGTAGTTCCAGGGTGATGTTTACCATCGTGTAGTAACACGTCTGTAAAAAGTAGTTCCAGGGTGAGGTTTACCATCGTGTAGTAACACGTCTGTAAAAAGTAGTTGCAGGGTGATGATTATCATCTTGTAGCATCTCTTCTTTCAACAACTCCCTCTAAACATCCTGTTCTGGGGGTGGGGGTGGGGGGTGACGATGATGTCAGTGTGACAACGCTTGTTCGTCTCATTCACAGAACAATATAGTTCATTGAAAAAAAATTCACAACAACAATGGCATCGGCCAGCAACTGTTTTCAACTGTGTTGGGAACTTTAGCATTCCCCGTATAAACCTTCGGCCATCTTTCCCTTTCTGCTCTTACTTTGCTGATTTCCAGCGACATGTGGTGAGATTTTATTTGCACATGGGCTGTGTCTTGTTCTAGGTTTAGAGTGTCACTCTTTGATCATGATGGCGCCACCCACAGCCTTGTAGGATGTACCACAGCGGTTTCCTGGGGATGATTAAACCTTTCCCCGAAAAGTCACTCCTGGCAAGGCCAAGAGACACAGCATTCCAGGAGGATCGCTGACCGCTTCAGGGACAGCAGAGACAGCAGGAACCTGTGTCAGGGAATCCAGACCATCACAGACTACAAGCCCCCCTGCAGACCTGCGACAACTCCCCCTCCCTGTGAACCAGCTGAACGACTTTTTGCTCGCTTTGAGGCAGACAACAGCACTCCAGCACAGAGGATCCCTCCCCCCTCCGACGACCAGGTGCTGTCAGTGTCATCTTTAACATCTCGCTGAGACAAGCTGTCATCCCGACATGCCTCAAAGCCCCCACCATCATCCGAGTACCGAAGAAGTCGTCCCTTACCTGCCACAACGACTGCAGCATGGATGAGTCTACACCTCATCCTGCTGCAGCATCACCGTGCGGTACGGAGTCTGCACCTCATCCTGCTGCAGCATCACCGTGTGGTACGGAGTCTGCACCTCATCCTGCTGCAGCATCACCGTGTGGTACGGAGTCTGCACTGCATCCTGCTGCAGCATCACCGTGTGGTACGGAGTCTGCACCTCATCCTGCTGCAGCATCACCGTGTGGTACGGAGTCTGCACCTCATCCTGCTGCAGCATCACCGTGTGGTACGGAGTCTGCACCTCATCCTGCTGCAGCATCACCGTGTGGTACGGAGCCTGCACCTCATCCTGCTGCAGTATCACCGTGTGGTACGGAGTCTGCACTGCATCCTGCTGCAGCATCACCGTGTGGTACGGAGTCTGCACCTCATCCTGCTGCAGTATCACCGTGTGGTACGGAGTCTGCACCTCATCCTGCTGCAGCATCACCGTGTGGTACGGAGTCTGCACCTCATCCTGCTGCAGCATCACCGTGTGGTACGGAGTCTGCACCTCATCCTGCTGCAGCATCACCGTGTGGTACGGAGTCTGCACCTCATCCTGCTGCAGCATCACCGTGTGGTACGGAGTCTGCACCTCATCCTGCTGCAGCATCACCGTGTGGTACGGAGTCTGCACCTCATCCTGCTGCAGCATCACCGTGTGGTACGGAGTCTGCACCTCATCCTGCTGCAGCATCACCGTGTGGTACGGAGTCTGCACCTCATCCTGCTGCAGCATCACCGTGTGGTACGGAGTCTGCACCTCATCCTGCTGCAGCATCACCGTGTGGTACGGAGTCTGCACCTCATCCTGTCATGACTCCCATTCCTGCGGCCAGACCTTATTAGCCTGATTCAGCACTCCTGTGCTTCTTCCTGATTGCTTCCCGTTTCCACCTGTTCATGTCACTACAAAAGCTCTCCTCAGTCCCTTTCTCCTTGCCAGATTATCGACTGTCATGTGCCTGTTCGAGTCCAGCATTGTTCTAGTTTTTGCTCCCTGTTGCCGACCTGGTTTTTGTCCCTGGACCCCCCTCCTGCCTCGCCCTCGACGGAACCCCCTGGCCCATCTGCCTTCCTGGATTACGACCTGTGGTCTGCCTCTGACCAACGAGTCTTGCCTGCTCCCCGGAGATAAGTACCTGACATCTGCCCACCTGTGTACTGACCTCTGCCTGTTTTTGACCACTTTTCTGGATCCTGGACTTTTTGTTTCAGCAGATGGCCTGGCTGCTGCCTCTGAGTTTTTGAACGTCTCCACTCTAAACTTGGTTCCAATAAACATCATTACAGACTTCTAGTGTGTGGCTGAATTTCCGGGTCCTCGCTGCTTCCTGACAGTATAATGTGGCCACCATGGACCCGTCGCCCACACAGGAGTGGCGCTCATGCGTAGAGAAGTCCATCAACAAGTTGGAGGTTAATATGCAAGAGATGATGTCTATGTTGGCTAATCTCTCCTCAGCTGGGGGTCCAGAGGAGGCCGCTACATCCCGGTCCCTGGACTGCATCTCGCCTGTTCATGAACCACGCCTGACCCCTCCTGAAGTATTCAGAGGTGAGCCAAGCCATTGTCGGCCCTTCATCACACAGTGTGAAATACACTTTGAATTACAACCCTCATCTTTTCCCACTGAGCGGGCCAAGATTGCTTATGTGATTTCGCTGCTGTCTGGCAAGGCCATACTATGGGGGACAGCTGAGTGGCAAAGGGACTCACTCGTTTGCCACAGCTACAAGAACTTCATCAAGGAGTTCATCAGTGTTTTCGATGCGGTCTCACCAGAAAGGGAGGCAGCACGTGGTTTGTTGTCCTTAAAGCAGGGCAGAAGACGTGTGACCGATTACATTATTGATTTCCACACTCTCTCTGCAGAAAGTTACTGGAACAACGAGGCATTGTGTGATGCTTTTTACCAGGGACTGAACGAGGACATAAAAGATGAGCTGGCAACCCTTGATACCCCAAGGGGCCTGGCTGGATTGGAGGCACTCGCCTGTAGGATCGATCAGAGGCTCCAGGAGCAAAAGGCGGAGAGGGAGAGGAGCCGACCCACTCAGCATCCTCGCTCCATACCTGGGGTAAGGGCAGACTTGGATCCCACAGCATCACCACCTCCAGCTCCACCCCCTCTAATGGATCGCTTGGAGCCTATGCAGATTGGGCAGACCCGTCTGACTCCCCAAGAAAAGGAGAGGAGGTTTAAGGAGGGCCTGTGCTTCTATTGCGGCAAGGGTGGCCATCAGCTCCGCCAGTGTCCCTTAAAAGGCCAGACTCAGTAGGGGGTGTGAGGCACCTACTGAGTCAGAAACTGTCCATGAACTCCTCACCATTGGTTTCTGTTTCGGCACAACTCCAAATAAATGGTCAAACGAAGCAGGTGTCAGTTTTTATTGACTCTGGTGCGGATACTGAATTCCTGGATGCTGAGCTAGCCAGGTCTCTGAATATAGAACTACAACCTACCAGTAAGACACAAAGCGTGGTGGCCCTAGACGGTCATGTGCTGCACCCTGTAACTCAGGCAACAGTTCCAGTCAAGTTTACCATCGGCGGAAACCACCATGAGTACATTTCTTTTCTGGTCATCCATTCCCCCACACTTCCTGTTATCCTGGGTGCCTCCTGGCTGAAGACTCATAACCCACATAAAGACTGGAGCACGTGTGAGATCCTGAGCTGGTCACCTAACTGTCGTTCAGCATATCTTGCTACTGCTTCCTCATCTGTTAGACCTGTTGAGAATCAAGAGACCTACCCATATCTATCTAGAGTCCCCTCAGAGTACCATGACCTGAAAAGGTTTTCAATAAACACCTTGCTACCTCTCTTCCCCCTCACTGCCCGTATGATTGCTCCATTGGCCTGATGCCTGGTACTTTTCCCCCTAAGGGTCGACTATATTCTCTTTCTGAGCCCGAGACTCAAGCCATGAAGGCTTATGTAAGCGACTCACTAAAGTCTGGAATAATACGGCCCTCATCATCCCCAGCTGGGGCAGGGTTTTTCTTTGTGGGTAAGAAAGATGGGGGGCCTAAGACCTTGTACTGATTATAGGGGACTAAATGACATAACCATAAAGAACCGTTATCCTCTTCCACTTATGAACACTGCTTTCGATCTCCTCCAGGGATCCACAATCTTCACCAAGCTAGATCTCCAAAACGCCTACCATCTCGTCCGTATCAAGGAGGGGGATGAGTGGAAGACAGCATTCAACACCCCTACCGGACACTATGAGTACCTGGTGATGCCCTTCGGCTTGACCAATGCCCCTGCGGTCTTCCAGGCACTTGTAAATGATGCGCTTAGAGACATGATTGGTTTATTCGTTTTTGTTTATCTGGATGACATCCTTGTCTTCTCTAAGGACCTTCCCAGTCACCAGGAACACGTCCGTGCAGTGCTACTCCGTCTTCTGCAAAACAACCTGTTCATCAAAGCAGAGAAGTGTGAATTCCACAAGACAACCATATCCTTTCTGGGTTATGTCATTTCACCCAACGGAATGTCGATGGACCCAAGCAAGGTCACAGCCGTGAGGGAATGGCCAGTCCCACTGTCCTGCAAACAGCTGCAGAGATTCCTGGGATTTGCCAATTTCTATCGCCGTTTTATCAGGAACTACAGTTCCATTGCTTCGCCTTTGCATGCTCTCATGTCTCCCAAGAGCAGGTTCATCTGGGATACAAAGGCTGATCAGGCCTTTTCCCGCCTGAAGGCGCTATTCACCTCTGCACCTGTTCTCCACTCTCCAGATCCCTCACGCCAGTTTATCGTTGAGGTGGATGCCTCTGACACAGGAGTGGGTGCCGTACTTAGTCAGAGATACTCCGATGGCAAGACTCACCCTTGTGCTTTCTTTTCCAGAAGCCTGTCTGCAGCAGAGCAAAATTATGATGTTGGTGATTGCGAACTGTTAGCAGTCAAGCTGGCACTCGAGGAGTGGCGGCACTGGCTAGAGGGAGCTACGGTCCTGTTCCTTGTATGGACAGACCACAAGAACCTGGAGTACCTGAAGTCTGCCAAAAGACTGAACCCCAGGCAGGCCAGGTGGGCATTGTTTTTTGGTAGGTTCAACTTTACGCTCTCTTACAGACCTGGAGCCAAAAACACCAAGCCTGACGCCCTCTCCAGAGTCCATGAAATCCCAGATGATGAACGGCTGGAAGGGATGGAAGATTAGATCCTTCCTCAGTCAGTACGGCTGGCAATCACCAGACTGGACTTGGAACAGAGAATCAAAGACGCCCACCAACAACACCCTGTGCCTGACAACTGTCCCAAGAGCCGTATCTTCGTCCCACACCACCTAGTCCCAGAGGTACTACCATTTTGCCATAGCTCTCGTTTATACTGTCACCCAGGAGTAAGCAAGACCCTATCAGTCGTCCGGAATCGATTCTGGTGGAGCACCTTGGTTCAAGACGTCAAGGACTTTGTCTCGTCATGTCGGGTTTGTTGCCAAGCCAAGTCTTCCCGTCGACCACCAGCTGGCTTCCTACGACCACTTCCTGTTCCACGTCGTCCATGGTCTCACCTGGCAATGGATTTCATAACAGGTCTGCCTATCTCCAATGGTTATTCTGTGATACTTACCATAGTAGACCACTTTTCCAAGATGACTCACCTGGTTCCTCTTGTCAAGCTACCATCGTCCAAGGAACTCGGTGAGGTCTTGGCCCGAGAAGTCTTCCGCTTGCATGGACTGCCTGTTGATATTGTCTCAGATTGGGGCCCTCAATTTGTCTCCAAGTATTGGAGGGAGTTCTGTAACCTCCTAGGCATCCGAGTGAGTCTCTCTTCTGGTTTCCACCCACAGACTGACGGGCAGACCGAACGGGTTAACCAGGAGGTAGAGACCAAGCTCCGTATGCTGTGTGAGCAAGACCCCACCAAATGGTCACAGAACCTTCCTTGGGTAGAACATGCCTTGAACTCGCTGCCCTCCAGCGCCACCGGTTTGTCTCCCTTCTACACGGTCTACGGGTTCCAGCCACTGGTTTTTGAGCTGGAGGAGAGAGCAGCCGGGGTCCCCTCTGCCCATGCGGCTGCGCTGAGATGTAAGCGGGTGTGGAAACGAGCCCGCAATGCCCTGTTGAAGACATCCCTGGTGTATTCCAGGTCCGCCAATAGGAGGAGGATCCCTGCCCCAGAATACCAGGTGGGGGAGAGGGTATGGCTGTCGATATGCCAGGGATATCCCTCTACGGGTTGAGAATCGCAAGCTGGCTCCCCGTTTCATTGGCCCTTTCCCAATCATCAAAGTCGTTAACCCTGTAGCTGTTCGCCTTCGTCTGCCCGGTACCCTCAGGATCTGTCCCACCTTTCATGTCTCTTGAGTTAAGCCGGTATCCACGTCCTGTTTTGCTCCCTCCTCCGGACCCCCTCCTCCCGCCCGATTTGTTGGTGGGGGGCCTGTCTATACCGTCCGTCGCCTCCTCCGTTCCCGCCGGCGGGGTCGTGGCTTGCTGTATCTTGTGGACTGGGAGGGTTATGGGCCGGAGGAGCGCTCCTGGGTCCCTTCCCGCTTTGTCTTGGATCGCTCCCTTATTAGGGCGTTTCATCGCCTCCATCCTGGCATGCCTGGTTGTCCGTCCTGTGCCGGCCCTTGACGGGGGGGTACTGTCATGACTCCCATTCCTGCGGCCAGACCTTATTAGCCTGATTCAGAACTCCTGTGCTTCCTCCTGATTGCTTCCCGTTTCCACCTGTTCATGTCACTACAAAAGCTCTCCTCAGTCCCTTTCTCCTTGCCAGATTATCGACTGTCATGTGCCTGTTCGAGTCCAGCATTGTTCTAGTTTTTGCTCCCTGTTGCCGACCTGGTTTTTGTCCCTGGACCCCCCTCCTGCCTCGCCCTCGACGGAACCCCCTGGCCCATCTGCCTTTCTGGATTACGACCTGTGGTCTGCCTCTGACCAACGAGTCTTGCCTGCTCCCCGTAGATAAGTACCTGACATCTGCCCACCTGTGCCTGTTTTTGACCACTTTTCTGGATCCTGGACTTTTTGTTTCAGCAGATGGCCTGGCTGCTGCCTCTGAGTTTTTGAACATCTCCACTCTAAACTTGGTTCCAATAAACATCATTACAGACTTCCAGTGTGTGGCTGAATTTCCGGGTCCTCGCTGCTTCCTGACACATCCTGCTGCAGCATCACCGTGTGGTACGGAGTCTGCACCTCATCCTGCTGCAGCATCACCGTGTGGTACGGAGTCTGCACCTCATCCTGCTGCAGCATCACCGTGTGGTACGGAGTCTGCACCACATCCTGCTGCAGCATCACCGTGTGGTACGGAGTCTACGCCTCATCCTGCTGCAGCGTCACCGTGTGGTACGGAGTCTGCGCCTCATCCTGCTGCAGCATCACCGTGTGGTACGGAGTCTGCACCTCATCCTGCTGCAGCATCACCGTGTGGTACGGAGTCTGCACCTCATCCTGCTGCAGCATCACCGTGCGGTACGGAGTCTGCACCTCATCCTGCTGCAGCATCACCGTGTGTTACGGAGCCTGCACCTCATCCTGCTGCAGTATCACCGTGTGGTACGGAGTCTGCACCTCATCCTGCTGCAGCATCACCGTGTGGTACGGAGTCTGCACCTCATCCTGCTGCAGCATCACCGTGTGGTACGGAGTCTGCACCCCATCCTGCTGCAGCATCACCGTGTGGTACGGAGTCTGCACCTCATCCTGCTGCAGCATCACCGTGTGGTACGGAGTCTGCACCCCATCCTGCTGCAGCATCACTGTGTGGTACGGAGTCTGCACCTCATCCTGCTGCAGCATCACCGTGTGGTACGGAGTCTGCACCTCATCCTGCTGCAGCATCACCGTGTGGTACGGAGTCTGCACCTCATCCTGCTGCAGCATCACCGTGCGGTACGGAGTCTGCACCTCATCCTGCTGCAGCATCACCGTGCGGTACGGAGTCTGCACCTCATCCTGCTGCAGCATCACCGTGTGGTACGGAGTCTGCACCTCATCCTGCTGCAGCATCACCGTGTGGTACGGAGTCTGCACCTCATCCTGCTGCAGCATCACCGTGTGGTACGGAGTCTGCACCCCATCCTGCTGCAGCATCACCGTGTGGTACGGAGTCTGCACCTCATCCTGCTGCAGCATCACCGTGTGGTACGGAGTCTGCACCCCATCCTGCTGCAGCATCACCGTGTGGTACGGAGTCTGCACCCCATCCTAGGGCCGGGCGATAAACCAAAAATTTACCGACAGTGACATTTCCAGCGATAACAGACGTCATTTTTCCCTATGTTTGGTGCTGCGGCCCCTTCAAGAAAGCCATCAGTGGAATTGCCGCACGGGACGTTTTTGTTTGTTTGTTTTTGTATGCTTGTATTTCAGTTTCACAGTACTTCTCATATGTCCAGAACATCTACTGGGTGTTTATTGAGGAACCTGTTCATTTATCTGCCAAACAAGAAGTCACGTGAAGTTCCAGTTCAGGCAGAATATCTGTTTTAATCAAATGAAAATAAAAGTAGTTTTTGTCTGGTTTGGCTGGTTTATAGGAGGTTTACCTTCCATTTATCGTTACTGAGGAGAACTGCTCAATATATTGTGGCATTTATTTTTTCCCATTATCACCCAGCCCTTCAGCATCCTGCCACAAGACCCTGCAGCGCACCGCGAAAGCAGCTGGGAAGATCCTCGGTGTCCCCCTCCCCACTCAATTGGACATTGACCACCCCTGCCTCACCTGCAGAGCCACCAGGATAGCAGGAGACCCCCCCCCCCCACCACCACCAATAGTGTCTTCACCCTGCTGCCGTCAGGGAGGAGGCTGCAGAGTCTCTGGGCCAGAACCAGAACCAGAACCAGCTCAGAGGCAGCTTTTTCCACCAGGCAGGTGGACCTGCAGTGGACCCTCACCTCCCTCCCTGCACACTCAGAAACAGAGGTACAGACAGGAACATTTCTGTACCTGCAGCTACATTTTTTACAAATGTTCTCTCAAAAGTACAATATTGGTCTTTATGAGGCCAGAAGTACCTATATACTATGAAAAAAGGGTTCAAAGTAATATAAAGTACACATTTGTACCATTTCAACCATAAGGTACCTGCAGCATTGAAACATGTGTGTAGCCTGTACAATAACTATAAATAGCAGTACTTCTAAACAGTAGTATAATTATAGTTATTATATTATGATTTTCATAATAATCATAGTAATAATTATATGTATAATTATATATGTGTTTGGCCTAATATTTCTATAATAATTATTCATTTATTATTAGCATCTTTGATTGTTGTCATAATCTCTATTTTATTGACTTTTATTCATCATCTTTAATTGGTTTAATTGTACTTTATTAACTGATACAGCTTGATAAGGTACAAAAATGGACCATGAAGGTACAGAAATGTCTTTCAGAAAGGAACCCCCCCAGCAACAAGCTTTGGACCCTTTTAGGTACAAATTGGTACCCGTATTTCTGAGTAAGTGCTTTGCCCCCATCACCTCATATTTTCTCTGAAACACTGAAATGTCTCAATTTCATCATATGTTCATGTTTTGGGAATGAGATATGTGGATCAGATTAAAAAATCATTGCATTCTGTTTATGTTTACCTCTTAGACGGAGTCCTGACTTTTGTAGTTGAGGTTTTTCTGCAGTTGTTTAAAAATAATCTTCTTTCTTTTATCCTATAGTAAATAACAGCATGATGAAGGAATGAGTGCACGTGTCATGAATAAAACTCAAGAAAATTTGATTTCAGTGAAGAAAAATCTGTATCAGACTAATTCTAAACTTCTAAAACATGATAGGAAAAAGATAAACGGAGCTTTTTCAGTGATGCAGACTGGAGCGATGCATGGCTCAGACTGGATCAGATCACTACCTCGTGTTTTTTAACCAGCTGGAAATGCCTGTTTCTGACGCTGAGAGACAGAATGTAACTGCTGTACACTTTATATGCAGATTATTATTCTGTAGATGGAGTGAAAGAAATAAAAACTGAGCTTGTACTTGTCAGTATCTATCTGACGAACTGCTGCGACTCCTACACCTCCTCTACACTCATTTGCTTCATTTGCATGGCCTCTGTGACCTGTATTGATCCAATGAGGGCAAATCAATCAGGTGCTAGGTTTGATCAGGATTCCAACACACACACGTTCATTTAACCGAAAACTTGAAAAGACAAATATTCAATGTTTATTGACACATTTGTTCACTTGTTGAAAAAGTGCATATACAGTCGTCAAAATTATTCACACCCTCCAATTAAAGCAGGAAAAAAATCATCTGTCAGTGAAATAAGATGAAATTGACAAAAGTAATAATAAATTAAAATTCCATGAAAATCATGACATTGATTTTGAATTTTGGTTTGAAAGAAATATTAAAAACAAACAAAAAATAAAAGAAATACACAAGCATGATGGGGCTCTGAAGCTAAAATGTTGTTGAGCAACAAGGTATGTTGGTCCATGTTCATGGGAAAGATGCTCTAATGCAGGGGGGCTCAAGTCTGGTCCTCGAGAGCTACTATCCTGAACATTTTGGTTGCATCCTTTCTCCAACACACCTGAATGAAATGAATGGCTCATTACCAGCCTCTGCAGAGCTGAATGGCGTGTGCATGAGGGCATCAGCCTTTTGGTTCAGGTGTGTTGTGGAGGGTTTGCACTAAGAGTTGCAGGATAGCAGCTCTTAAGGACTGGACCCCTGCTCTAATGTATATGAGACAGATTTGTTTATTTGGTTTTTGTATTATTATCATTTGCAACTACAGTTTAAAAGCAATATTTTATTTCACTGAATTATAATTATTAAAATTTGTATTTATTATTAGTTTCTTTAGTTTCTTGTTATTTGAATAAATGTTGTGAATTTAGTATTTTCTTTAATTGGAGGGCATGAATAATGTTGAGGATGACTATATATACATATACATACATGTGTACATATATATATGTATATATATTGATTTTGATTTTTTCTTTTATACTGTACATGATAAGTGCACTATAAGAAGATTTTAATCATCTCACTGTGCTTGTATAAAGACAGTAAATGGCATTTGATGATATATATATATATATATATATATATATATATATATATATATGTGTGTATATACAGTCGTGATCAAAATTATTCATACCCTCCAATTAAAGAGGGAAAAAAATCAGCTGTGAGCAAAGTAAATCAAATTTGACCAAAGTAATAATAAACATAAATTCTATGCATGACATGACAAGACATATATATATATATATATATATATATATATATATATATATATATATATATATATATATATATATATACATAGATAGATAGATAGATAGATATGTATATCTATCTATATATATATATTATATATATATATCCTAATATATATATATATATATATATATATATATATATATATATATATATATATTAGGGATGGGATATTGATATTTTTTTTTTTTTTTTTTTTTTTTTCTTTTTTCTTTTTTCTACTTATATATACATATAGAATATGTATATATATATATTTATTTTTATATATATTTATTTATATATATATGTATATAATATATCTACTTATATCATGTTTATTCATTTTATTTCTTATTTATATATTTATATATTATATATTATATCATATACATATATATATATAGATATAAGATATAATGATAGAAAGTGAAACAGAGAGAAAAGTAAGGAAGAGGAAGAGAGAGAGAAGAGAAAACATGAATCCACTTACACATTTCACTATATATATATATATCTATAATATAATATATATGTAAAATAACAAACATATATATACATACATGCATAAATATCCCATATCATACAAATACACGCATAAATACGCATATAATATGTATAACTATCCATAAGTATATAATATGTAAATATATATCCAATATAAATAAGAGATGCAGGATATTGGAATTTTGCCGATATCCAATATGGCGATATTTTAAGAGTCGTGTGGCCTCTAACTGATATTTATACCGATATTAAAGCTGAAAAAAAATAAGCAGTCATTGCAAATAGCAGTTTTGTTATCAGTTTCTGACACTTTGAAAAATAGGGGTGGGAAAAAAAGATCAATACACTGAAATATCGCGATATTTTCATATGCCAATATCAAATCAATATTTAAACGCAGTATAGATCTATTTTACTTTCAAAAATCTTGCGAGATTTCATCATTCTGTTACAAAATCTCATGATATTTTGTGAATTTTTGCGAGATTTTGTAACAGTGATAAAATATCGCAACATTTCATAAGTAAAATAGATGGATACCACGTTTTTAAATGTCAATATGATATCAGCATATGAAAACATCGCGATATTTCAGTGTATCGATATTTTTCCCATCCCGTCTTTAGAAGTTTTAAAGTCTGTAAAAAGTTTTTGAAGAAGAAAAGTTTTTTTTTTTCAGACTTTAGAAACAGCTGGCTGATCGGTTAAATATCGGTTAAATATTGGTGGGGTGGCCGATGCCACCCCACCAATATTTACTCAGTTTTAAGGCCGATACTGACAGAGGGCCGATTGTGTCGTGCATCCCAAAAACTTTAAAAAGAAAAAGCGTGAATGTGTGAATGAATGTTTATGTAAACGATGATTTCTGACTGCAGGTTGAGTTTAAATAAAACATGAAATAAAAACATTTTTCCATCACAAAGATTAGAAAACATAAAGGGACATTTACAAGAATATAGAGAATAAACGCAACATGAGTGAATGACTTTAGTTTTTCTCGTCCAATCAGAGGCTGGAACTGGATGCTCCCCGTTGTTTATTGTTGTCCTTGTTTATTGTTGTTATTGTTTCCCAGCATCACGTCATCATGACTGGAGGAAGTCTCCGTGTCACCCACAGTTCAGTGGGCGCGTGCGTTACAGCAGCGACCAGAAATAAAGAAATAAAAGCGAAAAATCAGCGTCTTGTTTCTTTAAGAGCATCTCTCTCTCTCTCTCTCTCTCTCTCTCTCTCTCTCTCTCTGTGCAGATTCATTACCTCTCCTCCTCCTCCTCCTCCTCCTCCTCCTCCTCCTCCTCCTCCGGGTACAATGGGCATTTCTCATCACCCCGCATCGCGCGTGTATGTGTTTATTCAGACGTCAGTACCAGGCGCGCGCGGCTCCAGTCGCGACCTCTCCGGCGGTGACGCGGACGCACCGGCGCTCATTGTTGAAGGAGCCCCAGAAAAGCCCCGCAGGAGGAGGAGGAGGAGGAGGAGGAAGAGGAGGAGTGACGGAGCCGGCAGCGGCGGCGGCGGCCCCGCGCTCCGCTCGCACCCTGTCCTCCCAGCATCTTTCCTCTGGCCGTCCTGGAGCGGGAGCTGCGCGCGGACCAGCGGGTGCATCCGCGGCCTGCTTTGGCATTTTTGCAGGTGTGAAGGGAGCAGCTGGAGCGCGGATCAGGCTCCTCTGGGGTCGGATGGAGGGATGCAGGTGCAGAGATGGCGGAGGGGAGTTTGGAGGCAGAAGCGGCTCCGCGCGCGGGTCCTGGACACTTGCTTCTTCTTCTTCTTCTTCGTTTGTGTTGGGACTTTGTTTGTTTGTTTTTGTTGACTGAGCTCTCGCGGCTGATTGTCCAAACGCAATTCTTGTGAAATCTCAGATCTAAGCCGAGAATTGTGCCTGGACATCTGTTGCTGGACGCTCGTGCCCTCTACCACCCCCCCCCCCCCCCCCCCCCCCCCCCCCCCGGATCACCACTTCATCTTTTTATTTCTCTGTTTGTTTATTCTCCAAACATGCGGTGGTTTGGTTGTTTACGTGGTTTGTGGACTCCACGTGCGTCTCGGGGCCTTCAGGGGCCCCTTTAATTGGAGCAAGGATGAAGAGGAGGCCTGGAGGAAGAGGAGGAGGCCAGTCCAGAGGATGAGGAGCAGTAATGAAGTAGTTTCCAAAGTGCTGCGTTTTCTGGTGAAAGTGCTGTTTCCCGGCCTGCACGCGGGCATGCATGCACGGCGCCGGCGCTGATGCGCAGCTCCCTCATCGCTCCTCTGGAGCTTTTGTTGCCGCCTTTTGTTGCGGTTTTGGGGATTATAATTTGCATAATTCTTCAGGAATGTATCATTTTAATTTTAACAAACCGTGAGGTTTTTCAGCTTCAGGGAGAAAAACGCTGAAAGCTGAGAAAGCAGAACTCATCTGCTCTGATGCTGCTTCTGAAGAATAAAGTTTCAACCATCATCAACCATCTCAATCTTTCTCTTTTCTTTTCTCGTTTTCCCCAAATGCATTTCTCAGATTATTATTTGAAAGAGCGGATGAAGTTTTACAGGTAGCACTTTTAACTCAAATCTTACCAAGTGTATTTTTCTTATTTCTAATAATAAATTTCTAATTTGTAATAAGCAAAATTAAAAAAAGAAAAGAAAAAGAAAAAAGCATCTTATTTGAAGAAATCTTATAATGAAAATGTTTGCTTGTTCTGTTGGCTGATTTTTATTTATTTATTTATTCATTTTTGCTTACAAGAAAAAAAATCTTTTAAAAATTATTTTAAGAGTGGCCAATTTATTTTTATGCTTGTAATAAGGAAGAAAAAAAAACATCTTATTTCAAGAAATCTTATAATGAAAATGTTACTTATACTACTGGCAGAATCTTTTTTAAAAAAATTATTTTTACTTACAAGCAAATTTATTTACTTATGTATTTATTTTTTGCTTATTTTAAGAGAGGCCAAGATTTATTTAGTTTTTGCTTAATAAGCAAAAAAATAAAAATAAATAAATAATAATAATAATAAAATCACATCTTATTTCAAGAAATTATCATGAAAATTTCACTTGTTCTCCTGGACAAATGTTTTTGCTCATTACAAGCAAAATAAGCAAATAAATAAATGAATAAATAATTCATAATAATAATAAAATTAATTTAAAAAAACTTGTTTTTAGAGTGGCCAAAATTGTGTTTGCTTGTAATAAGCAAAAGAAAAAAAAATTACATCTTAATTCAAGAAATCTTATCAAGAAAATTTTGCTTTTTTTATTCATTCCATATCTATTCTGCACAAATTTGTTTATTATATATATATATATATATATATATATATATATATATATATATATATATAATATGTGTGTGTGTGTGTATACATATATATATATATATACATATTTTCCAATTTAAGATTTTGAATCAACAATTTTAATCCACTGAAACTAAATGTAACTAAATAAATTCCCCCAAAACACATTTAAAATTCAACTACGTGGAGGTTTTGTATTTTAGGTGAAACATTGACGTTTGCTATGAAACAAACATCCATCTGTTGAGCTTCTCGGGTCAGTTCGTGGTGGATTGTTTGTTTGTTTGTTTGTTTTGTGGCCACAGACTGATGAAAGACCTTCAGTGCCGGGACACGGCTCTGGAAAAGCAAGCGCTCTGTTAGACTTTGGCCTCCCTCAGGTCTGGGACGTGATGCGTTTGATTTGAACACCCCAGCGTCGCGTCAGCTCAGATGAGTCGGGGCTCATCAGGCTAATTTTCAGCAGTAATCTGCTCTCGGTGTGTCGGAGGAGCCGAGCTGCTCTGGCTCGGAGGATTAGAGCTCAGAGGTGGGTGCTGCACCACCCACGTAGGAGAAGGAGGTGTCAGTGAACGCCTCATGATGACAGGATGAGAGACACCGCCATGTCCAGATGCAGCCTCCAGGTTTAACCACATTCTTCTCTGAGACGTTTTTCTTTTGGTTTGTGAGCTCAGGTCAAACCTGAAGAGTCCACATCCAGCATTTTATTAGAAAAATGACCAAAATGAGAGAAAAAGTTTGTTTTTTCGGGGGTGATGTTGTCTCTGGGTGTAGATCTGATGTCCTTCCACGTTCACTTTTATCTTTACCGTCAAATATCTGAGCAAACTTAAGAATTTACACGGTTGTTTTGGTCGTACGGAGGCCGCAGGCGTAAGGACGGCAGAGATTACACTGCAAAAACTCAAGTTTGTCTCATTTCTAGTCAAAATATCTCATCACACTCAAAAAAAGACAAAATCAGCTGAAGAGAAACATTTCAGTGAGATATACAGTCGTGCTGAAGATTATTGACACCCTCCAGCTAAAGAAAATAATAATTCAAAAAACAAGAAACTAAAACTAATAATAAAAAAATTACAAAACTATAATTTAGTGAAATAAATGATTACTTTTGAATTGTGGTAGGAAATAATTAGTGATCCACAATATAATCGGCCCTGTATGGGTATCGGCCTTAAAACTGAGTATCGGACATTGGCCACCCACCGATATATAATAGATCAGGCCGTTTTTTCTAAATTCTACAAACAACCAGGGATGCATGATATTGGAATTTTGGCCGTTATCCTATATGCCGACATTTTATCATTAATGTGGCCGATAACCGATATCGATACCGATATTAAAGCTGAAAAATAAATGATGCAATATTCATTCCTTGTGCAAAATCAGAAAAATACCTCAGCTTGTGTTTCTGTAGAACACGTCAGACTTAACAGTTCAAACAAACCTAACAGGATATGCGTGTGATGGATATGCGTGTGATGGATATGCGTGTGATGGATATGCGTGTGATGGATATGCGTGTGATGGATATGCGTGTGATGGATATGCGTGTGATGGATATGCGTGTGATGGATATGCGTGTGGTGAATGCGGAGCGAACAGGAGCGTGTGATGGATATGCGTGTGAAGGATATGCGTGTGAAGGATATGCGTGTGATGGATATGCGTGTGAAGGATATGCGTGTGATGGATATGCGTGTGAAGGATATGCGTGTGATGGATATGCGTGTGAAGGATATGCGTGTGATGGATATGCGTGTGAAGGATATGCGTGTGATGGATATGCGTGTGAAGGATATGCGTGTGATGGATATGCGTGTGAAGGATATGCGTGTGATGGATATGCGTGTGAAGGATATGCGTGTAAAGGTTATGCGTGTGATGGATATGCGTATGAAGGATATGCGTGTGATGGATATGCGTGTAAAGGATATGCGTGTGATGGATATGCGTGTGAAGGATATGCGTGTGAAGGATATGCGTGTAAAGGATGTGCGTGTGATGGATATGCGTGTGAAGGATATGCGTGTGAAGGATATGCGTGTGAAGGATATGCGTGTGATGGATATGCGTGTGAAGGATATGCATATGATGGATATGCGTGTGAAGGATATGCGTGTGAAGGATATGCGTGTGATGGATATGCGTGTGAAGGATATGCGTGTGATGGATATGCGTGTGAAGGATATGCGTGTGAAGGATATGTGTGTGATGGATATGCGTGTGAAGGATATGCGTGTGAAGGATATGCGTGTGATGGATATGCGTGTGATGGATATGCGTGTGAAGGAAATGCGTGTGAAGGATATGCGTGTGAAGGATATGCGTGTGATGGATATGCGTGTGAAGGATGTGTGTGTGATGGATATGCGTGTGAAGGATATGCGTGTAAAGGATATGCGTGTGATGGATATGCGTGTGAAGGATATGCGTGTGAAGGATATGCGTGTAAAGGATATGCGTGTGATGGATATGCGTGTGAAGGAAATGCGTGTGAAGGATATGCGTGTGAAGGATATGCGTGTGATGGATATGCGTGTGATGGATTTGCGTGTGATGGATATGCGTGTGATGGATATGCTTGTGATGGATATGCGTGTGATGGATATGCGTGTGATGGATATGCGTGTGATGGATATGCGTGTGAAGGATATGCGTGATGGATATGCTTGTGAAGGATATGCGTGTGATGGATATGCGTGTGATGGATATGCGGTGATGGATATGCGTGTGATGGATATGCGTGTGATGGATATGCGTGTGATGGATATGCTTGTGAAGGATATGCGTGTGATGGATATGCGTGTGAAGGATATGCGTGTGATGGATATGCGTGTGATGGATATGCGTGTGATGGATATGCGTGTGATGGATATGCGTGTGATGGATATGCGTGTGATGGATATGCGTGTGATGGATATGCGTGTGATGGATATGCGTGTGAAGGATATGCGTGTGATGGATATGCGTGTGATGGATATGCGTGTGAAGGATATGCGTGTGAAGGATATGCGTGTGAAGGATATACGTGTGAAGGATATGCGTGTGATGGATTTGCGTGTGAAGGATATGCGTGTGAAGGATATGCGTGTGATGGATATGCGTGTGAAGGATATGCGTGTGAAGGATATGCGTGTGAAGGATATGCGTGTGATGGATATGCGTGTGATGGATATGCGTGTGATGGATATGCTTGTGATGGATATGCTTGTGATGGATATGTGTGTGATGGATATGCGTGCGATGGATATGCGTGTGATGGATATGCGTGTGATGGATATGCTTGTGAAGGATATGCGTGTGATGGATATGTGTGTGATGGATATGTGTGTGATGGATATGCGTGCGATGGATATGCGTGCGATGGATATGCCTGCGATGGATATGCATGTGATGGATATGCGTGCGATGGATATGTGTGTGATGGATATGTGTGTGATGGATATGTGTGTGATGGATATGCGTGTGAAGGATATGTGTGTGATGGATATGCGTGCGATGGATATGCGTGTGATGGATATGCGTGCGATGGATATGCGTGTGATGGATATGCGTGTGATGGATATGTGTGTGATGGATATGCGTGGGATGGATATGCATGTGATGGATATGCGTGTGATGGATATGCGTGCGATGGATATGCGTGTGATGGATATGTGTGTGATGGATATGCGTGTGATGGATATGCGTGTGATGGATATGCGTGTGATGGATATGCGTGTGATGGATATGCGTGTGATGGATATGATTGTGAAGGATATGCTTGTGATGGATATGCGTGTGAAGGATATGATGTGTGAAGGATATGCGTGTGAAGGATATGCGTGTGAAGGATATGCGTGTGATGGATATGCGTGTGAAGGATATGCGTGTGAAGGATATGCGTGCGATGGATATGCGTGCGATGGATTTGCGTGTGAAGGATATGCGTGTGAAGGATATATGTGTGAAGGATCTGCGTGTGAAGGATATGCGTGTGAAGGATATGCGTGTGAAGGATATGCGTGTGATGGATATGCGTGTGATGGATATGCGTGTGAAGGATATGCGTGTGAAGGATATGCGTGTGATGGATATGCTTGTGATGGATATGCGTGTGATGGATGTGCGTGTGATGGATATGCGTGTGATGGATATGCGTGTGATGGATATGCTTGTGAAGGATATGCGTGTGATGGATATGCGTGTGATGGATATGCGTGTGATGGATATGCGTGTGATGGATATGCGTGTGAAGGATATGCGTGTGATGGATATGCGTGTGATGGATATGCGTGTGATGGATATGCGTGTGAAGGATATGCGTGTGAAGGATATGCGTGTGATGGATATGCGTGTGATGGATATGCGTGTGATGGATATGCGTGCGATGGATATGATTGTGAAGGATATGCGTGTGATGGATATGCGTGTGAAGGATATGCGTGTGATGGATATGCGTGTGATGGATATGTGTGTGATGGATATGCGTGTGATGGATATGCGTGTGATGGATATGCGTGTGAAGGATATGCGTGTGATGGATATGCGTGTGATGGATATGTGTGTGTGATGGATATGCGTGTGATGGATATGCATGTGATGGATATGCTTGTGAAGGATATGCGTGTGATGGATATGCGTGTGAAGGATATGCTTGTGAAGGATATGCGTGTGATGGATATGCGTGTGAAGGATATGCGTGCGATGGATATGTGTGTGATGGATATGCGTGTGATGGATATGCGTGTGATGGATATGCGTGTGATGGATATGTGTGTGATGGATATGTGTGTGATGGATATGCGTGTGATGGATATGCGTGTGAAGGATATGCGTGTGAAGGATATGCGTGTGATGGATATGCGTGTGATGGATATGCGTGTGATGGATATGCGTGTGAAGGATATGCGTGTGATGGATATGCGTGTAATGGATATGCGTGTGATGGATATGCATGTGATGGATATGCGTGTGATGGATATGCGTGTGATGGATGTGCGTGTGATGGATGTGCGTGTGATGGATATGCATGTGATGGATATGCGTGTGATGGATATGCGTGTGACGGATATGCATGTGATGGATATGCGTGTGATGGATATGCGTGTGATGGATATGCGTGTGATGGATATGCATGCGATGGATATGCGTGCAATGGATATGCATGCGATGGATATGCGTGTGATGGATATGCGTGTGATGGATATGCGTGTGAAGGATATGCGTGTTATGGATATGCGTGTGATGGATGTGCGTGTGATGGATATGCGTGTGATGGATATGCGTGTGAAGGATATGCGTGTGATGGATATGCATGTGATGGATATGCGTGTGATGGATATGCGTGTGATGGATATGTGTGTGATGGATATGCATGTGATGGATATGCGTGTGATGGATATGCGTGTGATGGATATGCGTGTGATGGATGTGCGTGTGATGGATATGCGTGTGATGGATATGCGTGTGATGGATATGCGTGTGATGGATATGCGTGTGATGGATATGCGTGCGATGGATATGCGTGTGATGGATATGCGTGTGATGGATATGCGTGTGATGGATATGCGTGTGATGGATATGCGTGTGATGGATATGCGTGTGATGGATATGCGTGTGAAGGATATGAGTGTGAAGGATATGCTTGTGATGCGTGATATCCGAGAACCACCAGGAGTTTCTGCTCCCCCCTGGAAAACAAAACAAAACCCACAAAACTGCGATATTTGGTTGTTTACACAAATAAGCGTGTATAAACTCTGTTTACACTAGGAGTGGGAAAAGGTATTGATACACTGAAATATCGCAATATTTTCATATGCCAATATCATATCGATATTCAAAAGGTGATATTGATCTATTTTACTAAAGAAATCTCACGAGATTTTGTTGTTCTGTTACTAGATCTTGCAGGTTTTCAAGAAAATCTCATGAGATTTTGTTGGTAAAATAGATCAATACCGTGTTTTTAAATATCAATACGAAAATATCGTGATATTTAAGTGTATCAATATTTTTTCCCACCCCTAGTTCACACATAACACCCTAAAAGTTTTAAAGTCTGTAGAAAAGAAGTTTTTTAAGAAGAAGAATGAAAGATTTGGCAGAAAGATGAAATCTGGTGAGATTTCACGAAAACCAGCAAAATCTAAGAACAGAACAACGAAATCTCGCGAGAGTTCTTCGTTCTGTCAGGAAATCTAACTAAGTTTGTTAGTGAAACGGATCAATATTGTGCAAACCTGGAAATGATAAAAGAAAAAAACAAACAAAACTGTCCCAGACACGTCAGAGCATCTTTCCCATGAACATGGACCAACATACGTGTCAGCAGGTGCAGACGTCTGATTGGACGTTACAGAAACACCTGATGGCAGTGATTGGCTCAAAGTGTTGCTCAATAGAAGTTTATGTTCGGAGCCCCATCATGCTTGTTTACTTGTTTTATTTTTTGTTTGTTTGTTTTTAATATTTCTGTTGAACCATAATTCAGAATCAATGTCATGATTTTCATAGAATTTTTATTCATTATTACTTTTGTCAATTTCAACTTATTTCACTGACAGCTGATGTTTTTCTTCTTTAATTGGGGGGTGTCAGTAATCTTCAGCATGACTGTAGGAACTTATTTTAAGGCAATGCATCTTATTTCAAGAAGTCTCATCCAGAAAATGTTGCTTGTTTTGCTTATTACAAGCAACAACATGTTGGCCACGCTTAAAATAAGTTTCATTTTTTTGCTTGTAATAAGTAAAAAAAAATTCTGTCAATAGAACAAGCAAATTTTTCTTTATAGATTTCTTGAAATAAGATGCATTACCCTAAAACCAGTTCCTATATGTCACTGAAATGTTTCTCTTTAGGTGATTTTGTCTTATTTTGAGTGTGATGAGACATTTGGACAGAAATGAGACAAACATACTTGGTAAGATGTGAGTTTAGCAGAGCGTCTGCGTCCCGGCTGACTGAAGAGGAGCAGGAATGATGAAGATGCTGGGCGTGTTGTGCGAAGCGTCACGGTGGTTCTGGGGGAGACAAACGGGGACGTTGGAGGTCCAGCCTCCATGCTGGACGGCCGTCTCGCTCCTGCTCACCACCATCACTACCTCCATGGTCACATGACCCGGCCGTGACATCACGTGCACCCAGAGGAGGGAGGGGGGAGGGAGGGAGGGAGGGAGGGGGGGGGGCCTGATGTGGGCGGAGGAGCATCAGAAGGTGACGTCACTCCTCCCAGTATGCCCCCCCCCCGGTGTGTGAGGAAGGTAAACATCAGCTTTCATGTGAGTCATCGCAGGTCTGGACTCTGGAACCGGAGCACTACGATCCAGGTCCAGGTCTTCCTCCGAGGCTGATGCGGACTGCATCGTCCTCCCACCCTCACGATGTACCCCCCAGACCAAACAGCATCATCATTATCATCAGCTGCAGCAGCAGGAATCCCCCCCCCCCACACACACACACACGCACACACACCCACACACACACACACTTCCACAGTGGAAGGGTGGTCTCAGAGACAGCAGTCTCCAGGACAACTGGTGAACAAAGGGAGTTGTGGGGGGGCAGAGGGATGAGTTGGGGGTTACTGGTGGAGGGGGCTGATGGGGGCTGATGGGAGCTGAGGTCTCGGTGGGTTTGGGGTAAATCATGTTGACCTTGGCCTTACTGTGGTGGTCAGATGGGGTGTGAAGGCCAGTGGCTGTGGAGGTGGGGGGGGGATAAAGGCTGTGACAGCCCTCCTCCTCTTCAAACCTGGAGTGATTAATGACAAACACACACACGGAGCAGCCGGCTGACCCCGTTCGGCATCAGGCCCGGCCTCTTTGACGTGGTCATTTTCCCAACGCTTCTGATTGATGAGTGATTCCTTTCCCACCACAAATTATGGAAATACCGCCGAGAGAGACGGGGGCGTGCAGCTGCAGCCTGATCGCACCGAGCTGCAGAGCAGATGGCCTTCCACCAACACCGGTCTTATCCTTTACATTAGATCATTATTACACCAATTCATTTAAAAACAGAGAACGACTTTCTCTTTATTTGTTTATTTATTTATTTTACTCTCCATTCTTGGCCATCCCAGAATAATCCCACTCTGCAGGCTTCGGTCAGATCTGCAACTCTTGATCAGGAATTTTAAAGACTTGCTATCATTTCATGGTTGAGTCTCCGCGTAGCTGCAGAGCCATCATTTACCTTCACAGCCGTCCTCAGAATCATTCATACCTTCGGGTACAGACGGGAAATCAGCTGCCAGTGACAAACCATGAAACTGACAAAAGCACAAACTCTGAAGCTAAAATGTTCTAAGCAACACTGTGAGCCAATCACTGCAATCAGGTGTTTCTGTAACGTCCAATCAGATGCCTGCACCTGCTGCTGTTGGTCCATGTTCATGGGAAAGATGCTCTGATGTGTCCAACACAGTTTGATTTGTTTTGTTTGTTTTTTTAAATTATTTTCAAACACAATTAAAAATAAATATTCTATTTCACAAAATTATGATTTAATTTTTTAAAAAATTATTATTAGTTACTTTAATTAGTTATTAGAGTATGAATAATTGTGAGGACGTTGTTGCAGAAGCTTCTCCGTGGAATCTCTGCAGCTGAAACATTTCTGGGATTTAAACAGAAGAACCTGAAGCTGTGTCTCAGTCTCCAGATGCAACGTTTCCTCTGCTCAGTTTCCAGATGCAACGTTTCCTCTGCTCAGTTTCCAGATGCAACGTTTCCTCTGCTCAGTTTCCAGATGCAACGTTTCCTCTGCTCAGTTTCCAGATGCAACGTTTCCTCTGCTTATCCTTGGTTCATGGTTAGAAAAAACCCTTCTTACAGTCAGCTGACAGATTTGCTGCGTTTTAAAGAGGAACAGCTGTGCAGACGCTCCAGCTGGGTTCTACTCTGAAAGCTCTTCATTTTTGCTCTTCGAGGTTTTTGTGTGGTCGGGAACTGAATTAGATCCGTTAGTACCAGAACCGGAACCAGGACCAGCACCCGCAGGTGGCACCTGGGCAGGTTTACTGGCTTCATACCAGGAAATGGAAACGTTTCCTGCAGCGTTTCAGCATCGTGTGTCATCGTGCCGTCCTTCATCATGACCACATGACAGTAATCTGATTACATTTCTATATACTTTTTTGAGTATCTCGATACCACAGTACAAATAAACAGCATGTATCCAACTAGTTCCTGCATCTGTCTGAGATGTTTCTCTTTAAGTAATTTTGGCTCATTTTGAGTGTGATGAGATATTTGGACCAGAAATGAGAAAAATATACTTGGTAAGATTTGAGTTTGTGCAGTGTGTGTGTGTGTGTGTGTGTGTGTGTGTGTGTGTGTGTGTGTGTGTGTGTGTGTGTGTGTGTGTGTGTGTGTGTGTGGGAGGTCAGGACAGACGCTAAAATACCAGATGAACCCAGGCTGGACCAGGACGCCATGGAAACCAGGCAGCGGGGACGGTAGTCAGGAAACTGACGAAAACATTTAAACATTGTTCTCTTTGGTTTACTTCACTTTAATCTGTTATTGTTTATTTATTCATTTCCACGAGGACGTTCTAACGTCCTTCTATCTGATAACATTTCATCCACACAGCAGGGAAAAAAGGATTGAACACGTCAACATCTTCTCAGAAATGTATTTCTAGTAGAGATATTGACATGAAATTTTCACCAGATGTCGGCAACAACCCAACTAATGCACACATACAAATAAATCCTAACATTTATGTCCATAAATTAAGGGATAACTTTCTTTTTTTTCAACTTGGACCTTATTTCTAGGAGTTTATACGTGCATTTAATCACCGGTAAAGTTTCTGCATCACTTTGAGTCCTTTGGAAGATATTATGTTCAGTCGCCCTTCAGTGTGCATCCATATAATGGTGGACACGGGGCAGCATCTATCAGACATTATCTGCAAAACTGTAAAACTCTTTGATTTCATCAATGCTTTAAGTAGAATGAAGGAATGAATGAGTACTTTTGTCCTGTGAGTTCAGAGTTTCGTAAATTGTGTTTTTGTTGTTGTCTGGGTAGCAGCTGATCTTCTCAGCTGTACTACGGAAGCGCGCATCGTGAACGCACGGCCTCAAAAAGTGTGTAGAACCCTGATAACTAACAGAAAGCTAAATCTGGACTTACAGGACAACAGTACTCTTTTGTTAGTTCATTCTACTTAAAATATTGGCAAAATTCAAGGAGTTTTGCTGCCGATAATGTCTAATATAGTGGCTTCCCCATCTCTGTTATTTTACTGGATGCACACCGAAGGGCCACTCAACATTATATCTTCCGAAAGACTCAAAGTGATGCAGAAACTTTACCGGTGAGTAAATGCACGTATAAACTCCTAGAAATGAGGTCCAGGCTGGATAAAAAAGAAACTTATCCTTTAAGTTATGTGTAATATAGTGAAAAAACACAGGGAATAAGTATTGAATACGCTCACTGAAATTTATTTACTACTTAGTATAAAAACCTTTGTTGGTGGTTCCAGCCTCCAGACGCCTCCTGTATGGAGAAACCAGTGGAAAACGTTGCTCAGGTGTGATTTTGGTCCATTCTTTCCCACAAACTGCCTTCAGATCTTCAAGGTTCCGGGTCTCTTCTGTCAACTCGGATCTTCAGTTCTTTTGGGTCGGGTGATTGACAGGTCCGTTCTAGCAGCTTTATCTTCTTCTTCTTAAAGCAGGTGAGTGTTTCTGGTCCGTTCTAGCAGCTTTATCTTCTTCTTCTTAAAGCAGGTGAGTGTTTCTGGTCCATTCTAGCAGCTTTATCTTCTTCTTCTTAAAGCAGGTGAGTGTTTCTGGTCCGTTCTAGCAGCTTTATCTTCTTCTTCTTAAAGCAGGTGAGTGTTTCTGGTCCGTTCTAGCAGCTTTATCTTCTTCTTCTTAAAGCAGGTGAGTGTTTCTGGTCTGTTCTAGCAGCTTTATCTTCTTCTTCTTAAAGCAGGTGAGTGTTTCTGGTCCGTTTTAGCAGCTTTATCTTCTTCTTCTTAAAGCAGGTGAGTGTTTCTGGTCCGTTCTAGCAGCTTTATCTTCTTCTTCTTAAAGCAGGTGAGTGTTTCTGGTCCGTTCTAGCAGCTTTATCTTCTTCTTCTTAAAGCAGGTGAGTGTTTCTGGTCCGTTCTAGCAGCTTTATCTTCTTCTTCTTAAAGCAGGTGAGTGTTTCTGGTCCGTTCTAGCAGCTTTATCTTCTTCTTCTTAAAGCAGGTGAGTGTTTCTGGTCCGTTCTAGCAGCTTTATCTTCTTCTTCTTAAAGCAGGTGAGTGTTTCTGGTCCGTTCTAGCAGCTTTATCTTCTTCTTCTTAAAGCAGGTGAGTGTTTCTGGTCCGTTCTAGCAGCTTTATCTTCTTCTTCTTAAAGCAGGTGAGCGTTTCTGGTCCGTTCTAGCAGCTTTATCTTCTTCTTCTTAAAGCAGGTGAGCGTTTCTGGTCCGTTCTAGCAGCTTTATCTTCTTCTTTTAAAGCAGGTGAGTGTTTCTGGTCCGTTCTAGCAGCTTTATCTTCTTCTTCTTAAAGCAGGTGAGTGTTTCTGGTCCGTTCTAGCAGCTTTATCTTCTTCTTCTTAAAGCAGGTGAGTGTTTCTGGTCCGTTCTAGCAGCTTTATCTTCTTCTTTAAAGCAGGTGAGCGTTTCTGGTCCGTTCTAGCAGCTTTATCTTCTTCTTCTTAAAGCAGGTGAGTGTTTCTGGTTCGTTCTAGCAGCTTCATCTTCTTCTTCTTAAAGCAGGTGAGTGTTTCTGGTCCAGTCTAGCAGCTTTATCTTCGTCTTCTTAAAACAGGTGAGTGTTTTTGGTCCGTTCTAGCAGCTTTATCTTCTTCTTCTTATAGCAGGTGAGCGTTTCTGGTCCGTTCTAGCAGCTTTATCTTCTTCTTCTTAAAGCAGGTGAGTGTTTCTGGTCCGTTCTAGCAGCTTTATCTTCTTCTTCTTAAAGCAGGTGAGTGTTTCTGGTCCGTTCTAGCAGCTTTATCTTCTTCTTAAAGCAGGTGAGCGTTTCTGGTCCGTTCTAGCAGCTTTATCTTCTTCTTCTTAAAGCAGGTGAGTGTTTCTGGTCCGTTCTAGCAGCTTTATCTTCTTCTTCTTAAAGCAGGTGAGTGTTTCTGGTCCGTTCTAGCAGCTTTATCTTCTTCTTCTTAAAGCAGGTGAGTGTTTCTGGTCCGTTCTAGCAGCTTTATCTTCTTCTTTTAAAGCAGGTGAGCGTTTCTGGTCCGTTCTAGCAGCTTTATCTTCTTCTTTTAAAGCAGGTGAGTGTTTCTGGTCCGTTCTAGCAGCTTTATCTTCTTCTTCTTAAAGCAGGTGAGTGTTTCTGGTCCGTTCTAGCAGCTTTATCTTCTTCTTCTTAAAGCAGGTGAGCGTTTCTGGTCCGTTCTAGCAGCTTTATCTTCTTCTTCTTAAAGCAGGTGAGTGTTTCTGGTCCGTTCTAGCAGCTTTGTCTTCGTCTTCTTAAAGCAGGTGAGTGTTTCTGGTCTGTTCTAGCAGCTTTATCTTCGTCTTCTTAAAGCAGGTGAGTGTTTCTGGTCCGTTCTAGCAGCTTTATCTTCTTCTTCTTAAAGCAGATGAGTGTTTTTGGTCCGTTCTAGCAGCTTTATCTTCTTCTTCTTAAAGCAGGTGAGTGTTTCTGGTCCGTTCTAGCAGCTTTATCTTCTTCTTCTTAAAGCAGGTGAGTGTTTCTGGTCCGTTCTAGCAGCTTTGTCTTCGTCTTCTTAAAGCAGGTGAGCGTTTCTGGTCTGTTCTAGCAGCTTTATCTTCGTCTTCTTAAAGCAGGTGAGTGTTTCTGGTCCGTTCTAGCAGCTTTATCTTCTTCTTCTTAAAGCAGGTGAGTGTTTTTGGTCCGTTCTAGCAGCTTTATCTTCTTCTTTTAAAGCAGGTGAGCGTTTCTGGTCCGTTCTAGCAGCTTTATCTTCTTCTTCTTAAAGCAGGTGAGTGTTTCTGGTCCGTTCTAGCAGCTTTATCTTCTTCTTCTTAAAGCAGGTGAGTGTTTCTGGTCCGTTCTAGCAGCTTTATCTTCTTCTTCTTAAAGCAGGTGAGTGTTTCTGGTCCGTTCTAGCAGCTTTATCTTCTTCTTCTTAAAGCAGGTGAGTGTTTCTGGTCCGTTCTAGCAGCTTTATCTTCTTCTTCTTATAGCAGGTGAGCGTTTCTGGTCCGTTCTAGCAGCTTTATCTTCTTCTTCTTAAAGCAGGTGAGTGTTTCTGGTCCGTTCTAGCAGCTTTATCTTCTTCTTCTTAAAGCAGGTGAGTGTTTCTGGTCCGTTCTAGCAGCTTTATCTTCTTCTTCTTAAAGCAGGTGAGTGTTTCTGGTCCGTTCTAGCAGCTTTATCTTCTTCTTAAAGCGGGTGAGTGTTTCTGGTCTGTTCTAGCAGCTTTATCTTCTTCTTCTTAAAGCAGGTGAGTGTTTCTGGTCCGTTCTAGCAGCTTTATCTTCTTCTTACAGCAGGTGAGCGTTTCTGGTCCGTTCTAGCAGCTTTATCTCCTTCTTAAAGCAGGTGAGTGTTTCTGGTCTGTTCTAGCAGCTTTATCTTCTTCTTCTTAAAGCAGGTGAGTGTTTCTGGTCCGTTCTAGCAGCTTTATCTTCTTCTTCTTAAAGCAGGTGAGTGTTTCTGGTCCGTTCTAGCAGCTTTATCTTCTTCTTTTAAAGCAGGTGAGTGTTTCTGGTCCGTTCTAGCAGCTTTATCTTCTTCTTCTTAAAGCAGGTGAGTGTTTCTGGTCCGTTCTAGCAGCTTTATCTTTTTCTTCTTAAAGCAGGTGAGTGTTTCTGGTCCGTTCTAGCAGCTTTATCTTCTTCTTCTTAAAGCAGGTGAGTGTTTCTGGTCCGTTCTAGCAGCTTTATCTTCTTCTTCTTAAAGCAGGTGAGTGTTTCTGGTCTGTTCTAGCAGCTTTATCTCCTTCTTCTTAAAGCAGGTGAGTGTTTCTGGTCTGTTCTAGCAGCTTTATCTTCTTCTTTAAAGCAGGTGAGCGTTTCTGGTCCGTTCTAGCAGCTTTATCTTCTTCTTTTAAAGCAGGTGAGCGTTTCTGGTCCGTTCTAGCAGCTTTATCTTCTTCTTTTAAAGCAGGTGAGCGTTTCTGGTCCGTTCTAGCAGCTTTATCTTCTTCTTCTTAAAGCAGGTGAGTGTTTCTGGTCCGTTCTAGCAGCTTTATCTTCTTCTTCTTAAAGCAGGTGAGCGTTTCTAGTCCGTTCTAGCAGTTTTATCTTCTTCTTCTTAAAGCAGGTGAGTGTTTCTGGTCCGTTCCATAAGCTTCATCTTCTTCTTCTTAAAGCAGGTGAGTGTTTCTGGTCCGTTCTAGCAGCTTTATCTTCTTCTTCTTAAAGCAGGTGAGTGTTTCTGGTCCGTTCTAGCAGCTTTATCTTCTTCTTCTTAAAGCAGGTGAGTGTTTCTGGTCCGTTCTAGCAGCTTTATCTTCTTCTTCTTAAAGCAGGTGAGTGTTTCTGGTCCGTTCTAGCAGCTTTATCTTCTTCTTTTAAAGCAGGTGAGCGTTTCTGGTCCGTTCTAGCAGCTTTATCTTCTTCTTAAAGCAGGTGAGCGTTTCTGGTCCGTTCTAGCAGCTTTATCTTCTTCTTCTTAAAGCAGGTGAGTGTTTCTGGTCTGTTCTAGCAGCTTTATCTTCTTCTTCTTAAAGCAGGTGAGTGTTTCTGGTCCGTTCTAGCAGCTTTATCTTCTTCTTTTAAAGCAGGTGAGCGTTTCTGGTCCGTTCTAGCAGCTTTATCTTCTTCTTCTTAAAGCAGGTGAGTGTTTCTGGTCCGTTCTAGCAGCTTTATCTTCTTCTTCTTAAAGCAGGTGAGTGTTTTTGGTCCGTTCTAGCAGCTTTATCTTCTTCTTTTAAAGCAGGTGAGCGTTTCTGGTCCGTTCTAGCAGCTTTATCTTCTTCTTCTTAAAGCAGGTGAGTGTTTCTGGTCCGTTCTAGCAGCTTTATCTTCTTCTTCTTAAAGCAGGTGAGTGTTTCTGGTCCGTTCTAGCAGCTTCATCTTCTTCTTCTTAAAGCAGGTGAGTGTTTCTGGTCCGTTCTAGCAGCTTTATCTTCGTCTTCTTAAAGCAGGTGAGTGTTTCTGGTCCGTTCTAGCAGCTTTATCTTCTTCTTCTTAAAGCAGGTGAGCGTTTCTGGTCCGTTCTAGCAGCTTTATCTTCTTCTTAAAGCAGGTGAGTGTTTCTGGTCTGTTCTAGCAGCTTTATCTTCTTCTTCTTAAAGCAGGTGAGTGTTTCTGGTCCGTTCTAGCAGCTTTATCTTCTTCTTCTTAAAGCAGGTGAGTGTTTCTGGTCCGTTCTAGCAGCTTTATCTTCTTCTTTAAAGCAGGTGAGCGTTTCTGGTCCGTTCTAGCAGCTTTATCTTCTTCTTCTTAAAGCAGGTGAGTGTTTCTGGTCCGTTCTAGCAGCTTTATCTTCTTCTTCTTAAAGCAGGTGAGTGTTTCTGGTCCGTTCTAGCAGCTTTATCTTCTTCTTAAAGCAGGTGAGTGTTTCTGGTCTGTTCTAGCAGCTTTATCTTCTTCTTCTTAAAGCAGGTGAGTGTTTCTGGTCCGTTCTAGCAGCTTTATCTTCTTCTTCTTAAAGCAGGTGAGTGTTTCTGGTCCGTTCTAGCAGCCTTATCTTCTTCTTAAAGCAGGTGAGCGTTTCTGGTCCGTTCTAGCAGCTTTATCTTCTTCTTCTTAAAGCAGGTGAGTGTTTCTGGTCCGTTCTAGCAGCTTTATCTTCTTCTTCTTAAAGCAGGTGAGTGTTTCTGGTCCGTTCTAGCAGCTTTATCTTCTTCTTCTTAAAGCAGGTGAGTGTTTCTGGTCCGTTCTAGCAGCTTTATCTTCTTCTTCTTAAAGCAGGTGAGCGTTTCTGGTCCGTTCTAGCAGCTTTATCTTCTTCTTCTTAAAGCAGGTGAGTGTTTCTGGTCCGTTCTAGCAGCTTTATCTTCTTCTTAAAGCAGGTGAGTGTTTCTGGTCCGTTCTAGCAGCTTTATCTTCTTCTTTTAAAGCAGGTGAGTGTTTCTGGTCCGTTCTAGCAGCTTTATCTTCTTCTTCTTAAAGCAGGTGAGTGTTTCTGGTCCGTTCTAGCAGCTTTATCTTCTTCTTCTTAAAGCAGGTGAGCGTTTCTGGTCCGTTCTAGCAGCTTTATCTTCTTCTTCTTAAAGCAGGTGAGCGTTTCTGGTCCGTTCTAGCAGCTTTATCTTCTTCTTCTTAAAGCAGGTGAGTGTTTCTGGTCCGTTCTAGCAGCTTTATCTTCTTCTTCTTAAAGCAGGTGAGTGTTTCTGGTCCGTTCTAGCAGCTTTATCTTCGTCTTCTTAAAGCAGGTGAGTGTTTCTGGTCTGTTCTAGCAGCTTTATCTTCTTCTTCTTAAAGCAGGTGAGTGTTTCTGGTCCGTTCTAGCAGCTTTATCTTCTTCTTTAAAGCAGGTGAGTGTTTCTGGTCCGTTCTAGCAGCTTTATCTTCTTCTTCTTAAAGCAGGTGAGCGTTTCTGGTCCGTTCTAGCAGCTTTATCTTCTTCTTCTTAAAGCAGGTGAGTGTTTCTGGTCCGTTCTAGCAGCTTTATCTTCTTCTTAAAGCAGGTGAGTGTTTCTGGTCCGTTCTAGCAGCTTTATCTTCTTCTTCTTAAAGCAGGTGAGTGTTTCTGGTCCGTTTTAGCAGCTTTATCTTCTTCTTTTAAAGCAGGTGAGCGTTTCTGGTCCGTTCTAGCAGCTTTATCTCTCTTCTTAAAGCAGGTGAGTGTTTCTGGTCTGTTCTAGCAGCTTTATCTTCTTCTTAAAGCAGGTGAGTGTTTCTGGTCCGTTCTAGCAGCTTTATCTTCTTCTTCTTAAAGCAGGTGAGTGTTTCTGGTCCGTTCTAGCAGCTTTATCTTCTTCTTAAAGCAGGTGAGTGTTTCTGGTCCGTTCTAGCAGCTTTATCTTCTTCTTCTTAAAGCAGGTGAGTGTTTCTGGTCCGTTCTAGCAGCTTTATCTTCTTCTTCTTAAAGCAGGTGAGTGTTTCTGGTCCGTTCTAGCAGCTTTATCTTCTTCTTCTTAAAGCAGGTGAGTGTTTCTGGTCCGTTCTAGCAGCTTTATCTTCTTCTTCTTAAAGCAGGTGAGTGTTTCTGGTCCGTTCTAGCAGCTTTATCTTCTTCTTCTTAAAGCAGGTGAGTGTTTCTGGTCCGTTCTAGCAGCTTTATCTTCTTCTTCTTAAAGCAGGTGAGCGTTTCTGGTCCGTTCTAGCAGCTTTATCTTCTTCTTCTTAAAGCAGGTGAGCGTTTCTGGTCCGTTCTAGCAGCTTTATCTTCTTCTTCTTAAAGCAGGTGAGTGTTTCTGGTCCGTTCTAGCAGCTTTATCTTCTTCTTCTTAAAGCAGGTGAGTGTTTCTGGTCCGTTCTAGCAGCTTTATCTTCTTCTTCTTAAAGCAGGTGAGTGTTTCTGGTCCGTTCTAGCAGCTTTATCTTCTTCTTCTTAAAGCAGGTGAAGTGTTTCTGGTCCGTTCTAGCAGCTTTATCTTCTTCTTAAAGCGGGTGAGTGTTTCTGGTCTGTTCTAGCAGCTTTATCTTCTTCTTAAAGCAGGTGAGCGTTTCTGGTCCGTTCTAGCAGCTTTATCTTCTTCTTCTTAAAGCAGGTGAGTGTTTCTGGTCCGTTCTAGCAGCTTTATCTTCTTCTTAAAGCAGGTGAGCGTTTCTGGTCCGTTCTAGCAGCTTTATCTTCTTCTTTAAAGCAGGTGAGTGTTTCTGGTCCGTTCTAGCAGCTTTATCTTCTTCTTCTTAAAGCAGGTGAGTGTTTCTGGTCCGTTCTAGCAGCTTTATCTTCTTCTTCTTAAAGCAGGTGAGTGTTTCTGGTCCGTTCTAGCAGCTTTATCTTCTTCTTCTTAAAGCAGGTGAGCGTTTCTGGTCCGTTCTAGCAGCTTTATCTTCTTCTTCTTAAAGCAGGTGAGCGTTTCTGGTCCGTTCTAGCAGCTTTATCTTCTTCTTCTTAAAGCAGGTGAGTGTTTCTGGTCCGTTCTAGCAGCTTTATCTTCTTCTTCTTAAAGCAGGTGAGTGTTTCTGGTCCGTTCTAGCAGCTTTATCTTCTTCTTCTTAAAGCAGGTGAGTGTTTCTGGTCCGTTCTAGCAGCTTTATCTTCTTCTTCTTAAAGCAGGTGAGTGTTTCTGGTCCGTTCTAGCAGCTTTATCTTCTTCTTCTTAAAGCAGGTGAGTGTTTCTGGTCCGTTCTAGCAGCTTTATCTTCTTCTTAAAGCAGGTGAGTGTTTCTGGTCTGTTCTAGCAGCTTTATCTTCTTCTTAAAGCAGGTGAGCGTTTCTGGTCCGTTCTAGCAGCTTTATCTTCTTCTTAAAGCAGGTGAGTGTTTCTGGTCCGTTCTAGCAGCTTTATCTTCTTCTTAAAGCAGGTGAGCGTTTCTGGTCCGTTCTAGCAGCTTTATCTTCTTCTTCTTAAAGCAGGTGAGTGTTTCTGGTCCGTTCTAGCAGCTTTATCTTCTTCTTCTTAAAGCAGGTGAGTGTTTCTGGTCCGTTCTAGCAGCTTTATCTTCTTCTTCTTAAAGCAGGTGAGTGTTTCTGGTCCGTTCTAGCAGCTTTATCTTCTTCTTCTTAAAGCAGGTGAGTGTTTCTGGTCCGTTCTAGCAGCTTTATCTTCTTCTTCTTAAAGCAGGTGAGTGTTTCTGGTCCGTTCTAGCAGCTTTATCTTCTTCTTCTTAAAGCAGGTGAGTGTTTCTGGTCCGTTCTAGCAGCTTTATCTTCTTCTTCTTAAAGCAGGTGAGTGTTTCTGGTCCGTTCTAGCAGCTTTATCTTCTTCTTTAAAGCAGGTGAGCGTTTCTGGTCCGTTCTAGCAGCTTTATCTTCTTCTTCTTAAAGCAGGTGAGTGTTTCTGGTCCGTTCTAGCAGCTTTATCTTCTTCTTAAAGCAGGTGAGTGTTTCTGGTCCGTTCTAGCAGCTTTATCTTCTTCTTCTTAAAGCAGGTGAGCGTTTCTGGTCCGTTCTAGCAGCTTTATCTTCTTCTTCTTAAAGCAGGTGAGTGTTTCTGGTCCGTTCTAGCAGCTTTATCTTCTTCTTTTAAAGCAGGTGAGTGTTTCTGGTCCGTTCTAGCAGCTTTATCTTCTTCTTCTTAAAGCAGGTGAGTGTTTCTGGTCTGTTCTAGCAGCCTTATCTTCTTCTTAAAGCAGGTGAGCGTTTCTGGTTCGTTCTAGCAGCTTTATCTTCTTCTTCATAAAGCAGGTGAGTGTTTCTGGTCCGTTCTAGCAGCTTTATCTTCTTCTTCTTAAAGCAGGTGAGTGTTTCTGGTCCGTTCTAGCAGCTTTATCTTCTTCTTCTTAAAGCAGGTGAGTGTTTCTGGTCCGTTCTAGCAGCTTCATCTTCTTCTTCTTAAAGCAGGTGAGTGTTTCTGGTCTGTTCTAGCAGCTTTATATTCTTCTTCTTAAAGCAGGTGAGTGTTTCTGGTCCGTTCTAGCAGCTTTATCTTCTTCTTAAAGCAGGTGAGCGTTTCTGGTCCGTTCTAGCAGCTTTATCTTCTTCTTCTTAAAGCAGGTGAGCGTTTCTGGTCCGTTCTAGCAGCTTTATCTTCTTCTTCTTAAAGCAGGTGAGTGTTTCTGGTCCGTTCTAGCAGCTTTATCTTCTTCTTAAAGCAGGTGAGTGTTTCTGGTCCGTTCTAGCAGCTTTATCTTCTTCTTCTTAAAGCAGGTGAGTGTTTCTGGTCCGTTCTAGCAGCTTTATCTTCTTCTTCTTAAAGCAGGTGAGTGTTTCTGGTCCGTTCTAGCAGCTTTATCTTCTTCTTCTTAAAGCAGGTGAGTGTTTCTGGTCCGTTCTAGCAGCTTTATCTTCTTCTTCTTAAAGCAGGTGAGCGTTTCTGGTCCGTTCTAGCAGCTTTATCTTCTTCTTCTTAAAGCAGGTGAGTGTTTCTGGTCCGTTCTAGCAGCTTTATCTTCTTCTTCTTAAAGCAGGTGAGTGTTTCTGGTCCGTTCTAGCAGCTTTATCTTCTTCTTCTTAAAGCAGGTGAGCGTTTCTGGTCCGTTCTAGCAGCTTTATCTTCTTCTTCTTAAAGCAGGTGAGCGTTTCTGGTCCGTTCTAGCAGCTTTATCTTCTTCTTCTTAAAGCAGGTGAGCGTTTCTGGTCCGTTCTAGCAGCTTTATCTTCTTCTTCTTAAAGCAGGTGAGTGTTTCTGGTCCGTTCTAGCAGCTTTATCTTCTTCTTCTTAAAGCAGGTGAGTGTTTCTGGTCCGTTCTAGCAGCTTTATCTTCTTCTTCTTAAAGCAGGTGAGCGTTTCTGGTCCGTTCTAGCAGCTTTATCTTCTTCTTCTTAAAGCAGGTGAGCGTTTCTGGTCTGTTCTAGCAGCTTTATCTTCTTCTTCTCAAAGCAGGTGAGCGTTTCTGGTCCGTTCTAGCAGCTTTATCTTCTTCTTCTTAAAGCAGGTGAGTGTTTCTGGTTCGTTCTAGCAGCTTTATCTTCTTCTTCTTAAAGCAGGTGAGTGTTTCTTGGCTGTGTGGTGGGACGGTCGTCTTGCTAAAAGATCAGCCTCTTTTCATCTTCAGCAGATTCTGGTCCAGAATGTCTCTCTACTTTCCTCCATTCATTCTTCCTTCAATCATATGAAGTCTTCCAGTACCACATGCTGAAAAACAGCTCCCACCATGATGCTCCCACCGCCAAACTTCACTGTTGCTATGGTGTTTTTGGTGCCATTTCTCCTCCAAACATGTTGTGTCTTATGACATTTGAAGAGTTCAGTTCTGGTCTCATTTGACCAGACTATGTTTTCCAGAATGTCATGGGTTTGTCCAGATGTTGTGTTGCAAACTTCAAACCAGCATCAACCTGCTTCTTCTTCAGAAATGGAGTCTTGCGTGGTGTGCGTACATGAAGGCCATGGCGGTTGAGTGCATTCCTTTTTGTTTTCTCTGAAACAACTGTAGCTGCTGGTTCCAGGTCTTTCTGAAGCTCTCCACGAGTGGTCCTGGGCTGTTGGAGAACCTTTCTGATGATTGTTCTGACTCCTCTGTCTGAAATCTTTCCTTTTCACTGCAATCATTAAAACAAACATAAATTGTGACAGGGTTTCAGACCTGGTTTTAGTTACTAAGCATGCATTCACGCCTAATAGTCCATTAGACTTAGCATAATTAGGCGGTGTAACAGTCTTCTGGTCCCAGTTTGCTTTTTCACTATACTATTCAAATTAACTGGACCTTCTAAATAATGTAATACCATCCTCTCCAGAGGTGGCTCTGCATCTAGGACAAGACCAAGAATGAAGAAGAAAACTCGTCCATGCAGGGCAAGCTGCCCGTTTCTCAATTCCAACTCTGTAACGTCCATACTCATGAACTCGTGGGTACAAACTTGTGGGTACGGACTTGTGGGTACAGACTCATGCATATGGACTCATAGGTACAGATCTGGGCATGAAAAAGTTCCTCCTCTTTCTGCCAGAAGTGGTGCACTAATAATGAAATGAAATGAAAATGAAATGAAATGAAAAATACTTTATTCATCCCAGAAGGGAAATTCAGTATTGTAAAAGCTCACTTTTTTTTTTTTTTTTTTAAATAAACAAAAAAGTCAGTCAGTCTTGTTCTTCAGGGTGATGGTTGCTGGCAGGAATGAATTTCTGTATCTCTCCGTCCTACAGCGAACTTGACGCAGCCTCCCACCGAACACACTCACCGTGTGATTCTTCACCGTGTTGTGGAGAGGATGGGAAGTGTCCTCCATCATCTTCATCAGCTTGTGCAGCATTCTTTTTTGAACGATCAGCTCCAGCGGCTCCAGAGTTCTCCCCAGCACAGAACCAGCTTTCTTGATCAGCTTGTTTAGTTTCTTTAAGTCTCTGGTTCTGATGCTGCTTCCCCAGCAGATGCTGCAAAGCTAATTGCACTTTCCACAACAGACTTGTAGAAGATCTGCAACATCTTGGTGCAGACGTTGAATGATCTCAGCTTCCTTAAGAAGTAGAGTCTGCTCTGAACTTTCTTGTAGATGTAGTCAGTGTTGCATTTCCAGTCGAGTCTGTTGTCCAGCTGAACTCCAGGTATTTGTAGTTCTCCACCACCTCCACCTCCTCTTCCAGGATGTAGACAGGACTATGCTGCTTATTCTTGCTCCTTCTGAAGTCAACAATCATCTCTTTAGTCTTGCTGGTATTTAAGATGAGCTGATTGTGACTGCACCATTTCACAAACTGATTGACAAGTTCCCTGTACTCGGCTTCTTGTCCATCACTGACAGAGGCGTTGCTAGGATCTTATGGGGCTCTCCAAGCAAGAGGCATGGGGTGGGGGCCCAACAAGGGGGTTTTCTACTACGGTGTCATTTCATTGCAAAGTAAATGCCCATTCCTGTCATTGCTGTGCAGTACAATTTGTCAGCCCTTGGGGGCCCCCTAGAGACAGGGGGTGCAAGCAAATGCCTGGCTTGCCTGTCCACACGCCCCGCCTCTGATCACTGATACACCCCACAACTGCAGAGTCATCAGAGTATTTCTGCAGATGACAGGATCAGAGTTGTACTGGAAGTCTGAGGTGTACAGTGTAAAGAGGAATGGTGAGAGTACAGTCCCTTGTGGTGCTCCATTGCTGCTGATCACCATCTCAGACACACAACCTTTCAGTCTCACAAACTGTGGTCTGTTTGTTCGGTAGTTGTAAATCCAGGTGGTTGTGGAGGATCCACCTGGAAGTTATGGAGGTTCTGACATATCAAAGCAGTTGAATAGTATTAAAGGCACTTGAAAAATCAAAGAACATGACCCTCAAAGTGCTGCCTGACTGGTCCAGATGAGAGTGGGCTCTCTGAAGCAGGAAAATGATGGCGTCTTCAACCCCAAGCCCATTACCATATGTAAACTGTAATGGGTCCTGAAAGGTGTTTACTTGCTTGTTGAGGTGAGCCAGTAAGAGTCTCTCCAGGACTTTCATGATGTGAGATGTCAGAGCAACTGGTCTGTAGTCATTTGGTTCAGCTGGTTGTGGTTTTTTAGGGACAGGAACAAGACAGGATGTTTTCCACAGCACAGGAACTCTGTTCTGTCTCAGGCTGGTGTTAAAAAGGTGCTGGAGAACCGGACATAGTTGTTCTGAGCAGGTCTTGAGAACTCTGGGACTGAAACAATCTGGACCTGCAGCCTCGTTCCGGTTCAGTTTCTCCAGTTGTTTCTTGACCTGGTCACAGGAGACAGTCAGGCTGGATGTGGAGGCAGAGGAGGTCTAAAGGATGTCCTAATGTGGAGACATAGGAGGTCTCAGGATGTCCTGATGTGGAGACATAGGAGGTCTCAGGATGTCCTGATGTGGAGGCAGAGGAGGCTGTGTTCAGGTCCATGACTGAGGTGCAGGGTGACAGAGTGGAGGTGGGACAGGAAAGCTGTGGGCTCATGGAGGGTGTGTGGTGTGTTGGGTTGTCGGCAGGGGGGGAACTGAACCTATTGAAGAACATGTTCAGTTCGTTAGCTCTGTCCAGACCTCCGTCAGTCTGGTCCCCCTTTAACTTGAAGTCAGTGATTTTCTTCATTCCCGACCACACATCCCTCACGTTGTTCTGCTGGAGCTGCTCTCCAACTTCTTCCTGTCATCCTCCTTGCACTTCTTAGTCTGTGTTTTCAGTTGTTTTTGTGTGGTCTTCAGTAACTCCCTGTCTCCATCCCTGAAAGCTTTCTTTTTGATGTTCAGCAGCTTTTTCAGGTCACTGGTGATCCAGGGTTTGTTATTGGGGAAGCACCTCACTGTTCTTGTTGGAACGATGTTGTCCACACAGAAGTTTATGTAATCTGTCACACACTCAGTCATGGTGTTGATGTCATCTCCATGAGGTTCACAGAGGACATTCCAGTCTGTGGCCTCAAAGCACCCTCTCAGAGCATCTTCAGCCTCAGTAGACCAGGTTTTAATCGTCCTCCTAATGACTGGTTGCTGCTGAACGATGGGCTTGTAGGTGGAGGTGAGAAGAACCAGATTATGATCTGATCTTCCTAAAGGAGGCAGGGCAGAGGAGCTGTATGCATCCTTAGTATTTGCATAAAATAAGTCCAACATCTTATTTTCTCTGGTGGAGCAGCTGACAAACTGCTGGAAAGTTGGCAACGTAGCAGAGAGGGAGACGTTGTTGAAGTCTCCAGAGATCACCATGAATGAGTTTGGATGCTGTGTTTGTAGCTTAGCCACGACGGAGCTGATGACATCACAGGCTGTCTCTGGTGTGGTACCTGGTATTATATAAACCGCTACCAGAATAACACAGGCAAACTCTCTGGGTAAAAAATGTTAAATCAAATCAAATCAAGTTTATTTATATAGCCCTTTACAGTACCCATTGGACACACAAAGTGCTTTACAGGAAGGGTAACAGAAAAACATTGGGACAGGTGGGGGAGGGGAGAAAAAAGAAACCAATATGGATGAAAACTCACAGCTAACAGTTCAATGTCTCTTGTGCAGATCTTCTCCTTGACAGTGATGTGTCCTGGATGGCACCAACGCTGATTGACCAGCACTGCAATTCCGCCTCCCTTTAGCTTCCCGCTGAGCTGTTTATTTCGGTCTGCACGGACCGTCTTGAAGCCGTGTACAGACACATTACAGTCCGGGATGTGTTCGTGCAGCCATGTCTCGGTGAAACACATGATACTGCATTCTCTCTACTCTTTCTGAGACCTTGTTAGCACTTCAAGCTGGTCCATCTTGTTAGCTAGCGATCTCACGTTACCCATCACAACAGTTGGAAGAAACGGTTTAAATCTCCACCGTTTTTCTCTCTGCCTTACCCCTGCCCTGCATCCTCTTGTCTTTCTCCTTAACTCCACTGGGATTTGACGTGTTATTTTGCTGAAAATCTTGATTTGGGAGTTTTAACAGTTGATCCCGGTGGTAAACAATTTTTCCGTTGCTATGGATACACATCATAACAAGTAGTGAAAAAAGCCAAATATATGAGGAAAAATTTCCTGAATTGCACAGCCTTCAAACCTGCATAAAAAATCCTCCAAGAAAAACCTAATCTGACAAGTAATGTCAATGAAAAAGACAACTATATTTGAAAAAAACACAAAAGTTAAGGGAGAGCAATTACAAACTGCAGCTACCTAGCAGCGCATTCCAGAATTTTTTTTTTTTTTTTTAATAGTGCACCATTACTGCACTATCACTGGCTGAATGGCTTGTCCCGCAAATACGCCATCACTTACGGTGTCCAAACTTGGCGTGTAGAAACATCCTTGTTCTGGGCGTTCATTTATGCTCTGAAATCGTTTCCCCTGGGCACACAGGTGTTTTTCTGTGCGATTGAATTAGCAGACAAGTTGCTGGTAAGTGGCTGGCAGTCGGCTGAAGGGGGAACTTTTTCATGCCCAGATCTGTATGGGCTTGTGGGTACAGACTCGTGGGCACGGACTCACTGGTATGGACTCATAGGTATGGGCTTGTGGGTACAGACTCATGGGTACAGATTCACTGGTATGGACTCGTGGGTATGGACTCATGCATATGGACACGGAGTCTGCACTTGCATGTTTGGGACAGCACAAATTCTGTGACATCACCACCTGCAATGTGCAACAATACAGAGCGGATCTGCCCGGCAACATCTATAAAAATAATGTTGTATTATTCCACAGCTGTTGGCTAGTTATTGTTGTGGCGATATATTCATTAAACAATGAAAACAACTGCTGCAAAACAATTATACTGAGTTGGTGTTCTTTGTTTTCACCATGTAAATTATATTCATTTCCAATATGTAATTTGTGTATCCATTATGTGTTCTGGCGAGTGAGTTGAAGTTACAGAACACACCCTTTTGTGTGTGTGTGTGTGTGTGTGTGTGCGTGTGTGTGCTTTGCTACATTGTGAGGACCGTTTTATGTGTTTAACCAACAAAGTGTAGACATTTTTGGAAAGTGGGGGAATTTTGGCTGATGCACACTAAAAAAGCCGGGGAAAAAAAATCAATTTTGAGGGTCAAAATGTGGTTTTAGAGTTTTGGTTACGATTGGTCAGGGTTAGGTTTAGGCAATCATCTGTTGTGGTTAGGGTAAGTATTAGGGAATTGGGCAGGGGTGGGCATCCTTAACAATCCAAAGAGCCATTTTTGCCTAAACCCAGCTAAATAAAAGTCATTCTTGGCTTTTTTTTGAAAAGACAACTTATAATTTTTGATAAATACTTACTTTCTGAAATTTGCTGCCATTTTTAAAGGCCTCCTTCCACTGAAAACCCGTTTAACTTGCTCCTTCTGAAATACGGAGGGTTTCCCCTTGTTTACTTACATATGCTGACTTGCTAGCGTTGCGTTCCCCCCAGTCGGCTGTGCTTCCTCATCAGAGAAACAATACGAAGAAAAGAGCGAATCGGGAACAGCCTTGCACTTCTACATCACATTGCAAATAGCGTATCCCACGTGGGGTTTCTATCTGTCCATTGGAAGGCAGGTAACCCTCCACTACACACTAGAAGTAAAGACGGCACGACTGTAGCTTCGGAGTTGAGAAGCTAATTAGCTAACTGTTTGTTAGCATGGCGGAACAAACTTGTTTGTCGGCCCTATTTCCTGTCTGTAGCGAAATAAGAGCGGAGGGTGGAGCTTCCTTCATACACTGATGGGAGCCAGCCAATCAGATGGAAATTCATGAGAAGGACCCGGAAAAGCTGCCGTTGGACCACAAGCCTCTCTTCTAGTATACAAATACAGCTGGATACAAAGATACCAGAAGGTTTTTTTTAAACAGAAACGATGCAGAATGCATTCAATAATAATGGAGAACACAGAAATATTATTGAAATGACCATAGAAGTACAACTTTAAAGAACCACAGATTTATTTCAAATTATACGTTTTGGAAAACAAAACTATAAAAAAAAATTCTGAGATTAAAGTAAAAATTCGGACTTTTTCCCCAGAACATAAAAAAAGGGGGAAAAAATTGCAGGATTTTTTTTTTTTTTTTTCTGAGAAAGTCTGAATTCTGGTGGTTTTTCCTAGAATTATGACTTTTTTCAGATATTGGGGGAAAAAACTCCAGATATTTTTTGGGGAAAAAAAGTTTTAGAATGTTTTCAAACATTTTAAAGGAAATCCCCTAATTTTTAAAAAAAATGTTCTGGATAAAAGTCAGAATTCTGACTTTTTTCAGAAATGATAAAAAAAAACCATCTCCATAAAAAATGTTTTTGAATGTTTTCAAAAATAAAAAAAGAAAAAGAAGTCCCAACATTTTTTAAATGTTCTGAAAAATATTCAGAATTCTGACTTTTTTCTTAGAATTTATTTTACTTCAGTGGCCCTAATCCTCTTCTGTACGAAACCAAGCATACAATAAAACCTTTGCAAACAAAATAAAATAAGATAAAAAATCCATTTTCCTTTCTGGAATTTTGCTCTTTAGAGACTGAGTGTTGCAGAAGAAGCCCAGAATTTCCAAGCTAATGAGACGAGAAACAGATGTAAAAAAAAAAAAATCACTGGTACTTTTACTTGTCAGAATTAAGTGCAATTATTCCTATGAAAAACTGCTAAAACCTACATTTGTTATCATCTATATTTTTAAATATTACTCGGTTCTTTATCATTTTTAGTCAGTGTGATTGAGAGTCATCATTGTGGAAGGTACAAAGAGTCACTTGTGGCTCTGGAGCTGCAGGTTGCAGACCCTTGGGATAGGAATTGCATTATGTCAATGAATGTCCTCACAAAGACAGTTGAACAAGAATGTGTGTGTGTGTGTTAGTGAGCCTGTATGTGTGTGTGAGGAGGGGGAAAGAGGGGGTTACCGTGGACGGTTTGAGAGCTGTGATTGGGTGAATGGATTCCAGGTTTTAGTGTGAGCATCATTTTCCCCATTACGACGTCTTTCGGGATCAGGTTTGTCCGGAGTTGATGTGACATGACTTCCCTGGTTTCCAGTTCTGGGGACTTTCTGAGTGACAGAAATGATGAAAGGATTCCTGAATCTGGACGAAATGATTAACTTGGAAATATCGCCATGGAGACAGAGTGATGCTGAAGCTGGGACTCTGCAGCTCAGGATGCAGGAGTGTTTCAGTGGTTCTGACCCAGAGTGATGGTTGACAGAACCAAACGGCCTGGACAGGACAGCTGGCCATCCCTTTGTCAACATTTGTCTTTGGGTGAAGTGCATTCTGGGAATAATTTTATATTCTGTAAGACAGTTTCTCAAATGGGGGTACTTCAAGGTGTTCCAGGGGCCACGCAAAATCTTTTAAATTCTATGTTTTCTTGTTTTTTTATTTTTTATTAAACAAAACCTTCAATAAAATTCGTAGAACAAAGATTTGGATAAATGTTAGTCTATGTTCATAAACTGAATTTAAACTTAGTTTCAGGCATCATCCTAGCAAAAAACGACCTCATACACAGTACCAACATGGTTTGACACGTCTTGTTTTGAGCATATACAGCGGGTACAGAAAGTATTCAGACCCCTTTAAACTTTTCACTCTTTGTTTCATTGCAGCCAAAATCAAAAAAGTTAATTTTATTTCTCATTAATGTCACTCAGCTCCCCATCCTGACAGAAAAACAGAAATGTAGACATTTTTGCAAATTTTAAAAAAAGAAAACCTGAAATATGACATGGTGATAAGTATTGAGTACTTTGCTCAGTACTGAGTAGAAGTACTTCTGAGCTGGTACAGCCATGAGTCTTCTTGGGAATGATGCAACAATGTTCCACACCTGGATTTGGGATCTTCTGGTTCTTCTTGCAGATCCTCTCCAGTTCTGTCAGGTTGGATGGTGAACGGTGGTGTTCAGCCATTTTCAGGTCTCTCAGAGATGCTCAGTTGGGTTTAAGTCAGGGTTCTGGCTGGGCCGGTCCAGAATGGTCCAGAGTGGTTCTGATCCACTCCTTTGTTATTTCAGCTGTGTGCTGAGGGTCATTGTCTTGTTGGAAGGTGAACCTTCGGTCCAGTCTGAGCTCCTGAACTCTGGAAGAGCTTTTCTTCCAGGATCTCTGTACTTGGCCGCATTCATCTTTCCTTCAACTGCAACCAGTCGTCCTGTCCCTGCAGCTGAAAAACACCCCCATACCATGATGCTGCCACCACCATGTTTCACTGTTGGGATCATATTGGGCAGGTGATGAGCAGTGCCTGGTTTTCTCCACACATACCGCTTAGAATTAACTCCAGAAAGTTCAATCTTGGTCTCATCAGACCAGAGAATCTTATTTCTCTCAGTCTGGGAGTCCTTCATGTGTTTTTGGCAAACTCTATGCGGGCTTTCATATGTCTGCACTGAGGAGAGGCTTCCATCGGGCCACTCTGCCATAAAGCCCCGACTGGTGGAGGCTGCAGTGATACTGACTTTGTGGAACTTTCTCCATCTCCCTACTGCATCTCTGGAGCTCAGCCACAGTGATCTTTGGCTTCTTCTTTACTCTCTCACCAAGGCTCTTCTCCCACCATTGCTCAGTTTGGCTGGACGGCCGGGTCTAGGAAGAGTTCTGGTCGTCCCAAACTTCTTCCATGTAAGGACTATGGAGGCCACCGTGCTCTTAGGAACCTTTAGTGCTGCAGAAACTCTTTTGTAACCTTGTCCAGATCTGTGTCTCGCCACAATTCTGTCTCTGAGCTCCTTGGACAGTTCCTTCCACCTCATGATCCTCATTTGCTCTGACATGCACTGTGAGCTGGAAGCTCTTATATAGACAGGTGTGTGCCTTTCCTAATCACGTCCAATCAGTTTAATTAAACACAGCTGAACTCCAATGAAGGAGTAGAACCATCTCAAGGAGGATCCGAAGAAATGGACAACCTGTGAGTTATATGAGTCACTGCAAAGGGTCTGAATACTAATGACCATGTGATATTTCTGTTTTTCTTTTTTAATAAATTTGCAAAAATTTCTACTTGGCTGCAATGAAACAAAGAGTAAAAAGTTTAATGGCTCTGAATACTTTCCATACCCACTGTACATATATATCTATATCTATATATAGATAGATATAGATATACTGTATATACAGTCATTCTCACGATTATTGATACCCTCCAGTTAAAGGGAAAAAAAATCAGTTGTCAGTGAAGTAAGTTGAAATTGACAAAAGTAATAATCAATAAAAATTTGATAAAAAATTATAACATTAATTTGGAATTGTGGTTCAAAAGAAACATTAAAAACAAACACACAAAAAAATAAACCAAGTAAACAAGCATGATGGGGCTCCGAAGATTAAATTTTGAGTCAATCACTGCAATCAGGTGTTTTCTGTAACGTCCAATCAGATGTCTGCACCTGTTGACAGGCATGTTGGTCCATGTTCATGGGAAAGACGCTCTATTGCAGGGATCACCAGTTCCGGTCCTCGAGGGCCGGTGTCCTGCAGGTATTTGGAGCTCCCCTGCTGCAACACACCTGACTTCAATCAGTGGGAAACTAGCAAACTTGTGCAGAGCTTGATGTCAGCCTCTGCACACGTCATAAGGTGTATTGCAGCAGGGCAGCTCCTCATACCTGCAGGGCACCGGCCCTCGAGGCCCTGAATTGGTGATCCCTGCTCTAATGTGTCCAAGACAGTTTTGTTTGTTTGTTGTTTTTTAAGCAATTATTTTCAACCACAATTCAAAAGCAATATTTTCTGCATGCAAACTTTAGGTGGACGTGGTGCGGCATGTGCTCTCACTCTGCCCTGTGCCCTTCGTCTTTTTTTTTTTTCGGGGGGGGGGGGGGGGGGGGCTGCAGGAATGTGAAGCGAGAACTGAGCATGTCCCAAATGACTGCACACACAAAAAGGCTTTAACTCTTTGTCACAATTGTCCTCTCACACTTTGGCCTGCAAGAAAGAAACAGCACAAGGCCCCCGAAACCCCCCTCACCACGCTCAGCCACAACCCACCCACTCTCTGCACCCACCCCCTCCTTGGCCCCCACCTTCCTCCTGACCCCGGCTCCCCGCATAAAAGACCCATCAGAAGTATCATTGGCCACATTTACAAGTGAAAGCCCCCCAATAATGGAGCAGTTAGGGAGAAGAATGAGGGGACGGAGGGGCACCCACAGATGTGGAGGTGGGGGTGGGGGGTGAGGAGGAAGGAGCAACGTCCTATTGTTGCCCCCCCTCCCCCGTCCAACACCTCTGAAGGAATGGAGGAAGGAGGTGCCACCAGATCTGGGATGCAGTGAGGAAGAGGAGGAAGAGGAGAAGATGAAGGAGGGAGATAAAGACGGAATGAACGGAGAAGACAAACTCCACTTATCCGCTTTCTTAGTTTTTACCAAAAATACTCTGATGCTGGAAACGCGCAGACGTGCTCAATGCCTCAATGATGCGTGCGTGCGTGCGTGTGTGTGCGTGCGTGTGTGTGTGTGTGCATGTGTGTGTGTGCCTGCGTGCATGTGTGTGTGTGTGAGGTCAGGACAGACGCCATGGAAACCAGGCAGTGGGGACGTAGCCAGGAAACTGACGAAACTTTTAAACATTGTTCTCTTTGGTTTACTTCACTTTAATCTGTTATTGTTTATTTATTTATTTCCACGAGGACATTCTATGTGTGTGTGTGTGTGTGTGTGTGTGTGTGTGTGTGTGTGTGTTGCATGTCTCATTGTCCAGAAACAGAGATGATGACAGCTGGAGTGGAGAGGACTCAGAGCCGACCTTTGACCTCTCCTCTTCCTCGCACTGTGGGGAGGAAGAGATGAAGTCATCACAGGAGGGTGGGGCTGGGGGGGCATCTATAGCAGCACACCTTCCAGAACCCTAACCCTACCTACGGATGCTGCAGAGTTGGTCGGAGCGAAGTAAAAACCACCGAGCTGCTGAGGTCATTAAACGCATCGGCTGCAGGAGAACACCTGCATCACCTGCAGCTCAGCCGCCGTCAGAACCTGCTCGTCTGCACGTGAGGACGTTCCTGCAGCTCAGCCGCCGTCAGGACCTGCTCGTCTGCACGTGAGGACGTTCCTCCATCACCTGCAGCTCAGCCGCCGTCAGAACCTGCTCGTCTGCACGTGAGGACGTTCCTGCAGCTCAGCCGCCGTCAGAACCTGCTCGTCTGCACGTGAGGACGTTCCTGCATCACCTGCAGCTCAGCCGCCGTCAGACCCTGCTCGTCTGCACGTGAGGACGTTTCTCCATCACCTGCAGCTCAGCCGCCGTCAGGACCTGCTCATCTGCACGTGAGGACGTTCCTGCAGCTCAGCCGCCGTCAGGACCTGCTCGTCTGCATGTGAGGACGTTCCTGCAGCTCAGCCGCTGTCAGAACCTGCTCGTCTGCACGTGAGGACGTTCCTGCATCACCTGCAGCTCAGCCGCCGTCAGAACCTGCTCGTCTGCATGTGAGGACGTTCCTGCAGCTCAGCCGCCGTCAGAACCTGCTCGTCTGCACGTGAGGACGTTCCTGCAGCTCAGCCGCCGTCAGAACCTGCTCGTCTGCATGTGAGGACGTTCCTGCAGCTCAGCCGCCGTCAGGACCTGCTCGTCTGCACGTGTGGACGTTCCTGCATCACCTGCAGCTCAGCTGCCGTCAGAACCTGCTCGTCTGCACGTGAGGACGTTCCTCCATCACCTGCAGCTAAGCCGCCGTCAGGACCTGCTCGTCTGCACGTGAGGACGTTCCTGCATCACTTGCAGCTCAGCCGCCGTCAGGACCTGCTCGTCTGCACGTGAGGACGTTCCTGCAGCTCAGCTGCCGTCAGAACCTGCTCGTTTGCACGTGAGAACGTTCCTGCATCACCTGCAGCTCAGCCGCCGTCAGAACCTGCTCGTCTGCACGTGAGGACGTTCCTGCAGCTCAGCCGCCGTCAGAACCTGCTCGTCTGCACGTGAGAACGTTCCTGCATCACCTGCAGCTCAGCCGCCGTCAGAACCTGCTCGTCTGCACGTGAGGACGTTCCTCCATCACCTGCAGCTCAGCCGCCGTCAGGACCTGCTCGTCTGCACGTGAGGATGTTCCTGCAGCTCAGCCGCCGTCAGAACCTGCTCGTCTGCACGTGAGGACGTTCCTGCAGCTCAGCCGCCGTCAGAACCTGCTCGTCTGCATGTGAGGATGTTCCTGCAGCTCAGCCGCCGTCAGAACCTGCTCATCTGCATGTGAGGACGTTCCTGCATCACCTGCAGAGGGAGGTGCATGTGATTCCACCTGTGGGAAAGAGCAGGCCGAACTATCCAGACTGTCCAGGATAGACCCAACAACCTGTGAAGCTTTATGTGTTTTACAAAAGAGGGCCCTGAAAACCATCAATAGCTACAAAAGCACTCGGAGAGCACAGACCTCCACCAAGCAGCTTCACTTTATCCTGAATTTTCTCTGGATCTGGATCAACTTTGGAAACATTCTAGAACTCAGTCAGATCCTATCTTGTAATTTTTTACCAAACACTCGGGCCACTATTACGGAGTTATATGGAACAATTCCAGAAATGTGGCCTGCAGACCCCTTCACGGTCTACGTCACAGTGACGTCGCGGCTGTAGCTGGAGGCAAAAAAAGAGGAAAGTGCAGCAAAGACCATAGAAACGAGTTTTCTCAGGTGTTATTACCACTTTAATGAAATTAATGAAATGAAAAATACTTTATTTATCCCAGAAGGGAAATTCAACACTGAAATAGCTCTCTTTTTTTCTTTCTTTTTTTCTTTCTTTTTTTGTTTGTTTTTGTTTGTTTTTTGTTTTTAACAATATAACATTAATATAAAATAACAACATAACAATAATAATAATAATAAAACAGTCAGCAAGTCTTGTTCTTCAGGGTGATGCTGCTTGTAGGAATGAATTTCTGTATCTCTCCGTCCTACAGCGAACTTGACGCAGCCTCCCACTGAACACACTGTTGACTTTTCACCGTGTTGTGGAGAGGATGGGAAGAGTCCTCCATCATCTTCATCAGCTTGTGCAGCATTCTTTTTGAACGATCAGCTCGTGCGGCTCCAGAGTTATTCCCAGCATAGAACCAGCTTTCTTGATCAGCTTGTTTAGTTTCTTCAAGTCTCTTTTTTTTTTCTGGTTCTGATGCTGCTTCCCCAGCAGATGCTGCAAAGCTAATTGCACTTTCCACAACAGACTTGTAGAAGATCTGCAACATCTTGGTGCAGACGTTGAATGATCTCAGCTTCCTTAAGAAGTAGAGTCTGCTCTGAGCTTTCTTGTAGATGTAGTCAGTGTTGCATTTCCAGTCGAGTCTGTTGTCCAGCTGAACTCCAGGTATTTGTAGTTCTCCACCACCTCCACCTCCTCTTCCAGGATGTAGACAGGACTATGCTGCTTATTCTTGCTCCTCCTGAAGTCAACAATCATCTCTTTAGTGGTGAGAGTACAGTTCCTGGTGAGAGTACAGTTCCTTGTGGTGCTCCAGTGCTGCTGACCACCATCTCAGACACACAACCTTTCAGTCTCACAAACTGTGGTCTGTTTGTTAGGTAGTCGTAAATCCAGGTGGTTGTGGAGGATCCACCTGGAAGTTATGGAGCTTCTGACATAGCAAAGCAGCTGAATAGTATTAAAGGCACTTGAAAAATCAAAGAACATGACCCTCAAAGTGCTGCCTGACTGGTCCAGATGAGAGTGGGCTCTCTGAAGCAGGAAGATGATGGCGTCTTCAACTCCAAGCCCATTACGATATGCGAACTGTAATGGGTCCTGAAAGGTATTCACTTGCTTGTTGAGGTGAGCCAGTAAGAGTCTCTCCAGGACTTTCATGATGTGAGATGTCAGGGCAACTGGTCTGTAGTCATTTGGTTCAGCTGGTTGTGGTTTTTTAGGGACAGGAACAAGACAGGATGTTTTCCACAGCACAGGAATTCTGTTCTGTCTCAGGCTGGTGTTAAAAAGGTGCTGGAGAACCGGACATAGTTGTTCTGAACAGGTCTTGAGAACTCTGGGACTGACACCATCTGGACCTGCAGCCTTGTTCCGGTTCAGTTTCTCTAGCTTTTTCTTGACCTGGTCACAGGAGACAGTCAGGCTGGAGGTGGAGACAGAGGAGGTCTCAGGATGTCCTGATGTGGAGACAGAGGAGGTCTCAGGATGTCCTGATGTGGAGGGAGATGAGGCTGTGTTCAGGTCCATGACTGAGGTGCAGGGTGACAGAGTGGAGGTGGGACAGGAAAGCTGTGGGCTCATGGAGGGTGTGTGGTGTGTTGGGTTGTCGGCAGGGGGGGAACTGAACCTATTGAAGAACATATTCAGTTCGTTAGCTCTGTCCAGACCTCCATCAGTCTGGTCCCCCTTTAACTTGAAGCCAGTGATCTTCTTCATTCCCAACCACACATCCCTCACGTTGTTCTGCTGGAGCTGCTCTCCAACTTTTTCCTGTCGTCCTCCTTCCAGGCCCGGATTTAGACAGCCCCACTAGGAGGTGCAGGTAGCATATAAGGTGGGGCAAGGGCGGCGCAGCTGGAAAATTTTGGGGGTGTCAAATCCCCCAAACCCTTAAAATGCATAGAAAACTATACTAAGTATGCTATCATCATGTCAGTACATCTCTGCACATCTCTGTCTCTCTTTGATCCATTTGAGTCTTATTAGGTTTTATGTTGTTTGCTCTTCCTGACACTAACCTCTGCATTTACCCGGGCTTGGGACCAGCACAGAAACGACACTGGCTTGTGTCTGCTGAGGCTCCATCCATCCGTCCGTCCGTCCATCCATCCATCCATCAGTCCACCCATCCATCCATCCATCCATTGGTAAGGAAGTTTGATGTTTACCATGGGGGGTCGGTCAGAACACACAGGACTTGCTGGTACAGTTAACTGTCTTTACTGGTCACTCTGAATCACAACAGCACAGTAATGCAACAAACGACAGGCTTCCAGGTGGAACTGCAGGTAGTTCAGGTGAATGTGGATGGAAGTGAGCGTGGTCTATAAACACAGAAATACAAAGAAGCCATGAGGAACATTCGTTCAGCAAATAAACACATTCAAGGTATTAATTATTACTAATAAATCCTTCCAGTTAGGACTAAACATGCATATGTGTTCAAGGCTAACAGTTCCAGTAACTGGCATGTAGCAGGTCAGCTAGCTTAATAGCATAAAGAGGACATGGTGAATGGAGGAACACATAGACATCATATACGTAGACATATGTATTGGATGCTGCTGGCCGCTAGGCTGACGTGCCTATCGGGCGGCCATCTTGGGTCAGACCACAGTTCAGACCGTTGCTGTCAGATTCAATGAAGGATCCTCAGATCTCGGATTAATCACATGTAAGACAACTCAAAAATAAAATTTCACAGTGAGACTTACATGACTCTACCATTTCAATAACCAAGACAAACTGGAAAAAAACTTTATTTGGATAACATTTATTTATTTAGAACCAAAACAACTTAAACTCAAGTGAATAAAGTCAAACTTTATTCACTTGATTCAAACTGGATTCAGAGTTCTGGAATCACTGATCAGCCTTTATGCAAAGTTCTGACACTGGATTTTATCTATTCACTTTTTCTTTCCTTTTCCCTTCGTAATGCCCGTACTCTTTTGTATTACTATGTATTCAGTGTACATTCTTAACAAAGTTTCTAGACAAAATATCTCATCACACTGAAAATAAGACAAAAGTGCTTAAATAGAAACCGTTCAGTAAGATAGAAGATCTTGTTTTAAGACAATGCATCTCATTTCAAGACATCAAGAAAATTTTGCTTGTTCTATTGGCAGATTTTTTTCGCTTATTACAAGCAAAAAAAATCTTGAAATAAGATTTAATATCTTACTGAAATGTTTCTCATGAAGCAATTTTGTTTTATTTTGAGTGTGATGACATATTTTGTCTAAAAATGAGAAAAATATACTTGCTAAGATTTGAGTTTTTGCAGTGTACCAAAAACATTACCTCCTTGTTGGAGGTAATAATAGATATAGTCTACATCTATATATCATGTAGAGATCCATCAAATCCATTGGTTATCATTTGTAAGTCATTAAAGTTCTATGATTTGGTTGATTACAATATTCTTCTGGTTTTGTATAAAGCTGCCAGTAAACATCCAGGGAAGGTAAAGAAAGTCACTTTAATCTGAAAGGAACAGACATCTTTTTAAAAAAAACAGGTTTAGGACCAAAATGATGGAACGAACCGTAACAGTGAAAGGAATTAACTTATGGAATACACTCCAAAAAGAAATAAAAGAATTAAGAACAATCATGGAATTAAAGAGACGCATAAAAATAACAATATTCAAGAAGTATGAAAATGAAAGTTTTCAGTAAATGTGAGTGATGGTGAAAGAAATGAAGGATGGCGGTTGTAAATATTGTATTAACACAAAGAAATGAACCGATGTAAAATGATTCTAATGTTAAAGGAGGCAGATATTATGAGACTGCTCGTTTCACTGCTACTTTTCATTCCAGCTGGACTAAGTTCATTGTGTATGTTTTCATGCTTATTTTCCTTTTATTGAGTGAAAATAAAAAAAGAAACAACCTGGCTTGTTCCATCTGTTTGAAGCAGACCATTTCCCAACCATAGAAGCACAATTACCCCCAAACATCACTAATCTGTTCAGCATGAACCTCTTGTCTGCTTCTTTGTGGAGATTACCATGGTGATCTGAATACACCAGTTTCTATCTATCTATCTATCTATCTATCTATCTATCTATCTATCTATCTATCTATCTATCTATCTATAAATTCTATTAATTGCTAATTTGTCTGCTTTTATTGTTTTTTAATGTTACTCTCTTTTATTTTTATCTTTTTATTTGATCTTGTCTATTATACCTTCAATGTTTTGTTTGCTTTGTTGTTCAGCACTTTGTTCAGTGAAGGCTGTTGTAAAGTGCTATAGAAATAAAGTTGGCTTGGCTTGGCTATCTATCTATCTATCTATCTATCTATCTATCTATCTATCTATCTATCTATCTATCTATCTATCTATCTATCTATCTATCTATCTATGTGCGCACATATTTGTGTGTAATTGAGAAATTCTGCCCTCTTGTGGTCAAATCTTTTAACTGCAGCTGAGTCCATTTAAACTTCTTGTTCCTCGGTCTCATCATGGAAGCAGAAATCCTCTGAAAAAAAATTACAACTGGGACAGAATTTCTGGTCAGAAATAGATTAAGAAATGAATAAATTCATTGACTTTATCATCTGGCCTTTTCCCTGATTGATTTAAATCAGTCTGCAGGGATTCCTACATCAGCCTAGTTTTTCTTTCTGTGCTGTGTAGAAATATTTTGATAATTGCTTAGGTTTGATTTAGGTTGTTAAGTTTTTTTTTATCATTTCTTTTCTTTTACAGTGCTGCGATCAGGTCAAAAAAGGAAAAAAAAAACTTAATTGCCCTTGGAGGGAAGTAAAGTAGTTGAAACTGAAACTAAAATTGTGTGTGATGTAGCAAACAAAGGAGAAACAGCTGCTGTGATGAAGTTTGAGCAGGTTTCTATTTTCACTGATGATCAGTCCACAGCACACGCTGCCCTCTGCTGACCGCAACATGAAACTACATCAACATGATGTTCAGCAGGGGTGTCCTCCAGGGTTTGATGTTTGCTGCTGCGTCAGCATGTCGGAGCACAACTTCACAACAAGCTGTGGATAGAGGCTCCGTTTAGTTTGAATCATGTGTGTTGGAGGAGGAAACATCTAAAACCTGCAGGACGTTGGTGCTCCAGGACCGCAGCTGCACACTGCCAACGTTCAGCACTCGGTTCAACTTTGAATAATCTGGACATTTTCCTTTTATTCAGCTTCAAACTGTGTTTTAGTTTACAGAGCTGCAGCCACGAGGTCAAAATAGAAACTGCAACCAAAGTAAGTCAGTAAGTCAAGCCCACTTTATTCAGTGTTTTAAAAAATGCTGAAAATTAACTAAATTAAAAGCATATAGCTTACCAAGCACCAATTTGTACCTAAAAGGGTCCAAAGCTTGTTGCTGGGGGGTTCCTTTCTGAAAGACATTTCTGTACCTTCATGGTCCATTTTTGTACCTTATCAAGCTGTATGAGTTAATAAAGTACAATTAAACCAATTAAAGATGATGAATAAAAGTCAATAAAATAGAGATTATGACAACAATCAAAGATGCTAATAATAAATGAATAATTATTATAGAAAGATTAGGCCAAACACATATATAATTATACATATAATTATTACTATGATTATTATGAAAATCAAAATATAATAACTATAGTTATACTACTGTTTAGAAGTACTGCTATTTATAGTTATTGTTACAAGCTACACACATTTTTCAATGCTGCAGGTACCCTTAGGGTTGAAATGGTACAAATGTGTACTTTATATTACTTTGAACCCTTTTTCATAGTATATAGGTACTTCTGGCCTCATAAAGACCAATATTGTACTTTTGAGAGAACATTTGTAATAAATGTGCCTGCAGGTACAGAAATGTTCCTGTCTGTACCTCTGTTTATGAGAGTGCAGCTCTGAGAACATTTACTTCCATCTGCCCGCTGTAATGTATGACTACATTAAAATGCATTAATATTAATATTAATTAAAATTGATACTTATTTCTAATACATTAAAAAGTGCATAAAATTTACCAACACAGGAAATAAAAATTCAAAATTGTTAAAGGAAAACAAATCAAACAAAATAATTATAAAAAATAAGATTAAAACAATTCTCAAGCTGAGCCAAAAGCCTGAGAAAAAAAGGTGTTTTCAGCTTAGAAAGTAAGTAAATAAATGAATAAACAAATAAGTTTTATTTTCTAGTTGGGATGGTCAATTTGACTGAAAGTTGCTGGAAAAAGAACTAAACTTTCAGTTTAAATATAATACCGGACAGTTTGGTGATTTAATTAAAAAAAAAAAAATTGTTTTATTTTGTTTAATTTGTTTAAGGTTTTTGAAGTTTGGATGGTCAAGAGTCAAATCAAGGGAAGAAAACATCGGAATTATGTTTTAACTATCATTATTTGTAACCTTGGTCAAACAGAGGTGACGGTGCAACGTCAGCTCTAGGAAAGCAGTTCAATCACGTTAGACAGTGTACTGGGCGATATATCAATATGAAAAATATATCGATATATTTTTAAATGAGATATGGAATTGGACCATATCGCAAGTATCGACATACAGTTCGCAGTTCAATGTTTGTTTGTTTTGTCTTCATACAGAAATGCTGCTCTTACTAGGGTTTGTCATGACTCTTTTATAACGAGCCTTATTTGCCTCTGAGAGTTTCTTGTACAGTTAAACAGGATTTATGTTTACTTTTATTATTCTTGAACAGCTGGGCATTATGTCATCTGTCCGGTTTAAATAGAACTACTTGTGACGTCACATTTGGCTTTGACTGTGACTAAACATTTGCTCTCACTTTGCGATAAAAATATCGGGATATGTATCTTATACCGATATTCAGCCTAAATATATGGAGATACGACTTTTGGTCCATATCGCCCAGCCCTAGTACCACGATGGAAATTCAATTCAATTCCATTCAACAACAAGACGAGCTGCTTGGCCTGTGGCTTGTTTCTAACATTAAGTTTAGGGTGGACTGAGAACAGTTGAGAAAAAACACACCTCTTGTTTCTGATTAATTGTGAAAATTACAAATTACTTATGGACGTTGTTTCTTAGTTATTTCTTAGTACACAGAGGATGCATTTTGTTAAAAAAAATCTCCTGTTCAGACCCTTTTTAATGTCTAATTTTTGCGTGGAAACGAGAGGAGCGAAAACTGTCTCAACTGTACTCAGTCTACCCTGTAGACCAGTCAGCCTGACCCCGTGTTCACACCGGACGCCTCCATTCGCATACGCGCCTCGATTTCATCACGCGAATGCTGGATGTTTCCTCGCTTGATTCTGGTGTTTTCTTCGCGCGAATGAAGCGAATCGTTCGCGTGAATAAGACGCTTCATGCACACATCAGGTTATTTTTCTGGAGTGGGGGGTGGTGGTTTGTCACCCGTCAGTCACCTCAGTCACGTGAACATGGCAGAACCCGATTATTTTTGTACTTAGAGCTGCAGCGTTGTTCCTGCTTTGGAAGTCGGAGAACCGAAGACGCCGCTGTGTTTGGATCCACCAGATTCTCCAGAGGTCTCGACCTCGGTGGATTTCACCACCTGATCCAGGAGTACGTCTGGATAACGGTTGCTTCCAGGAGGATTTCCCGAGCCCGGTTTGATGATCTGTCGGGTAGGATCGGTGCTGCATATCCCTCCAGGACACAAACTACAGGCGCTGTATTCCAGCTGCTAGCGTCTGTCCATCTGCTGCAGCTGCAGCTAGTTAGCGCTTCCAGCTAAAATTCCAACAACTTCCAGCAACTGTGCGGTCGCTAGCTAACGCAGCTCTTTACCGAGTCTCTGCCATCTCCTCGCTTCCACCTCTCAACATTTAACCAGCTGATTAAAAGCACCGTAACTGACGCTTTCCTCTCTTTATGAGTGTTTTTTACATCAGCTAGGCTAAATCTGGTACTGATCTCTAGACCAAACAATACTACACCAGTCTGAGACCAAACTAATACTACACCTAGACCAAACGAATACTACACATCTATACAAACAATACTACACCCTAGACAACTAATACTACACATCTGATCAAACTAACACTACACAGTCTGAGACCAAACTAATACTACACATCTATACCAACTGAATACTACACTAGTCTGAGACCAAACTAATACTACACCATCTAGACAAAAATACTACACTCTAGACAACTAATACTACAAGTCTGAGACAAACTGAATACTAACTAGTCTAGACAAACTGAATACTACACTATCTAAAAACTGAATACTAACTATCATACCAAACTGAATACTACACTATTGACAAACTGAATACACATAGTCTAGACCAAACTAATACTACACTATCATAAAACGAATACTACACTATCTTACAAACAACACTACACATCATAAAATAATATACACTATTTAAAACATATAACTCTATAAAAGATACACACTATTAAATAATACCACATTAAATATAATATCTAACATACTACTATTATACAAACTAATACTACACTTTAGACACTAATACTACACTATCTATATAAATAATACTACACTAGTCTGATACAAACTGAATACTACACTAGTCTATACAACTAATACTACACTAGTAAACAATACTACACTAGTCTGATACAAACTGAATACTACACTAGTCTATACTAAACTGAATACTACACTAGTCTGATACAAACTGAATACTACACTAGTCTGATACAAACTGAATACTACACTAGTCTGATACCAAACTGAATACTACACTAGTCTGATACAAACTGAATACTACACTAGTCTGATACTAAACTGAATACTACACTAGTCTATACAACTAATACTACACTAGTCTGATACTAAACTGAATACTACACTAGTCTGATACTAAACTGAATACTACACTAGTCTGATACCAAACTGAATACTACACTAGTCTGATACTAAACTGAATACTACACTAGTCTGATACTAAACTGAATACTACACTAGTCTGATACTAAACTGAATACTACACTAGTCTGATACTAAACTGAATACTACACTAGTCTGATACTAAACTGAATACTACACTAGTCTGATACTAAACTGAATACTACACTAGTCTGATACTAAACTGAATACTACACTAGTCTGATACTAAACTGAATACTACACTAGTCTGATACTATACTGAATACTACACTAGTCTGATACTAAACTGAATACTACATTAGTCTGATACCAAACTGAATACTACACTAGTCTGATACTAAACTGAATACTACACTAGTCTGATATCAAACTGAATACTACACTAGTCTGATACTAAACTGAATACTACACTAGTCTGATACCAAACTGAACACTACACCAGTCTGATACTAAACTGAATACTACACTAGTCTGATACTAAACTGAATACTACACTAGTCTGATACTAAACTGAATACTACACTAGTCTGATACTAAACTGAATACTACACTAGTCTGATACCAAACTGAATACTACACTAGTCTGATACTAAACTGAATACTACACTAGTCTGATACTAAACTGAATACTACACTAGTCTGATACTAAACTGAATACTACACTAGTCTGATACCAAACTGAATACTACACTAGTCTGATACTAAACTGAATACTACACTAGTCTGATACCAAACTGAATACTACACTAGTCTGATACCAAACTGAATACTACACTAGTCTGATACCAAACTGAATACTACACTAGTCTGATACTAAACTGAATACTACACTAGTCTGATACTAAACTGAATACTACACTAGTATGATAGAAGACTAAATACTAAACTAGTCTGATACGAAACTGAAAACAACACTAGTCTCATATCAAACTGAATACTACACTAGTCTGATACTAAACTGAATACTACACTAGTCTGATACTAAACTGAATACTACACTAGTCTGAGACCAAACTGAATACTACACAAGTCTGAGACCAAACTGAATACTACACTAGTCTGAGAGCAAACTGAATACTACACTAGTCTGAGACCAAACTGAATACTACACTAGTCTGAGACAAACTGAATACTACACTAGTCTGATACTAAACTGAATACTACACTAGTCTGATACCAAACTGAATACTACACTAGTCTGAACCAAACTGAATACACACCAGTCTGATACCAAACTGAATACTACACTAGTCTGATACTAAACTGAATACTACACTAGTCTGATACCAAACTGAGTACTACACTAGTCTGATACCAAACTGAATACTACACAAGTCTGATACTAAACTGAATACTACACTTGTCTGAGACCAAACTGAATACTACACTAGTCTGATACTAAACTGAATACTACACTAGTCTGATACCAAGCTGAATACTACACTAGTCTGATACTAAACTGAATACTACACTAGTCTGATACTAAACTGAATACTACACTAGTCTGATACTAAACTGAATACTACACTAGTCTGATACTATACTGAATACTACACTAGTCTGATATTAAACTGATCACTACACTAGTCTGATACTAAACCGAATACAACACTAGTCTGATACTAAACTAAATACTGCACGAGTCTGATACCAAACAGAATACTACACTAGTCTGATACTAAACTGAATAGTACACTAGTCTGATACTAAACTGAATACTACACTAGTCTGATATTAAACTGATCACTACACTAGTCTGATACTAAACCAAATACTACACTAGTCCGATACCAAACTGAATACTACACGAGTCTGATACCAAATTGAATACTACACTAGTCTGAGACCAAACTGAATACTACACTAGTCTGATACTAAACTGAATACTACACTAGTCTGATACCAAACTGAATACTACCCTAGTCTGATACTAAACTGAGTACCACAGTAATCTGATACCAAACTGAACACTACACTAGTCTGATACTAAACTGAATACTACACTAGTCTGATACGAAACTGAATACTACACTAGTCTGATACCAAACTGAATACTACACTAGTCTGATACTAAACTGAATACTACACTAGTCTGATACTAAACTGAATACTACACTAGTCTGAATCTAAACTGAATACTACACGAGTCTGATACTAAACTGAATACTACACTCGTCTGATACTAAACTGAATACTACACTAGTCTGATACTAAACTGAGTACTACACTAGTCTGATACTAAACTGAATACTACACTAGTCTATCAAACTGAATACTACACTAGTCTGATACCAAACTGAATACTACACTAGTCTGATACAAAACTGAATACTACACTAGTCTGATACCAAACTGAATACTACACTAGTCTGATACTAAACTGAATACTACACTAGTCTGATACCAAACTGAATACTACACTAGTCTGATACTAAACTGAATACTACGCTAGTCTTATAAAAACACTAATATCTGACAAATAATACTACACTAGTCTATACAAACTAATACTACATACTAACAAATAATACTAACTAGTCTGATATTAAACTGATCACTACACTATCTGATACTAAACTGAATAATACACTAGTCTGATACTAAACTAAATACTACACTATCTGATACCAAACAAATACTATACTAGTCTGATACTAAACTGAATACTACACTAGTCTGATACTAAACTGAATACTACACTATCTGATACCAAACTGAATACTACACTAATCTGATACAAACTGAATACTACACTATCTACAATAATACTACACTATCTGATACCAAACTACTACTACACTATCTATAAAAACTGAATACTAAACTAGTCTTACAAATAAAACGACACTAGTCATACAAACAATACTACACTATCTGATACTAAACTGAATACTACATTAGTCTATACCAAACTCAATACTACACTAATCTGATACCAAACTAATACTACACTGTCTGTACAAACTAATACTACACTATCTATAAAAAAATACTAAACATCTATACAAACTAAAACACACTCTATACAAACAATACTACACTATCTGATACAAACAATACTACACTTCTTCCAAACTGAATACTACCTATCTATACCAACTAATACTACACTACTGATACCAAACTGAATACTACACTAGTCTGAGACTAAACTGAATACTACACTAGTCTGATACAAACTGAATACTACACTAGTCTGATACCAAACTGAATACACACTATCTCCAACTAATACTACACTATCTGAAAAACTGAATACTACACTAGTCTGATACTAAACTGAATACTACACTAGTCTGATACCAAACTGAATACTACACTAGTCTATACTAATATACTACACTATCTGATACCAAACTGAATACTACACTAGTCTGATACTAAACTGAATACTACACTAGTCTGATACTAAACTGAATACTACACTAGTCTGATACTAAACTGAATACTACACTAGTCTGATACTAAACTGATCACTACACTAGTCTGATACTAAACTGAATACTACACTAGTCTGATACTAAACTAAATACTACACTAGTCTATACCAAACAGAATACTACACTAGTCTGATACTAAACTGAATACTACACTAGTCTGATACTATACTGAATACTACACTAGTCTGATATAAACTGAATACTACATAGTCTATACAAACAATACTACACTATTAAAAATCACTAGTCTGATACCAAACTAATACTACACTAGTCTGAGACTAAACTGAATACTACACTAGTCTGATACAAACTGAATACTACACTAGTCTATACAAATAATACTAACCTTAACAAACTAATACTACACCATCTAGACCAAACAATACTACACTAGTCTATACAAACTGAATACTACACTAGTCTGAGACTAAACTGAATACTACACTAGTCTGATACCAAACTGAATACTACACTATCTATACCAAACTAATACTACACTAGTCTGATACAAACTGAATACTACACTAGTCTGATACCAAACAATACTACACCAGTCTGATACCAAACTGAATACTACACTAGTCTATACCAAACTAATACTACACTAGTCTGATACAAACTGAATACTACACTAGTTATACCAAACTAAATACTACATATTAACTTACTCACTATCTATACAACAATACTACACTATTCTGATACCAAACTGAATACTACACTAGTCTGATACCAAACTGAATACTACACTACTATACCAAACTAATACTACACTAGTCTGATACAAACTGAATACTACACTAGTCTGATACCAAACTGAATACTACACTACTATACAAACGAATACTACACTAGTCTGATACTAAACTGAATACTACACTATTATACAAACTATACTACAGTAGTCTGATACTAAACTGAATACTACACTAGTCTGATACTAAACTGAATACTACACTAGTCTGATACCAAACAATACTACACTATCTAACAAAATACACACTATCTGAACAAACAATACTACACTATCTATACCAACTGAATACTACACTAGTCTGATACTAAACTGAATACTACACTAGTCTGATACTAAACTGAATACTACACTAGTCCGAGACCAAACTGAATACTGCACTAGTCTGATACCAAACAGAATACTACACTAGTCTGATACTAAACTGAATACTACACTAGTCTGATACTAAACTGAATACTACACTAGTCTGATACCAAACTGAATACTACACTAGTCTGATACTAAACTGAATACCACACTAGTCTGATACCAAACTGAATACTACACTAGTCTGAGATCTAAACCGAATACTACACTAGTCTGATACCAAACTGAATACTACACTAGTCTGATACTAAACTGAATACTACACTAGTCTGATACTAAACTGAATACTACACTAATCTGATACTAACTGAATACTACACTAGTCTAAACTAAACTGAATACTACACGAGTCTGATACTAAACTGAATACTACACTCGTCTGATACTAAACTGAATACTACACTAGTCTGATACTAAACTGAGTACTACACTAGTCTGATACTAAACTGAATACTACACTAGTCTGAGTCTAAACTGAATACTACACTATTCTGATACCAAACTGAATACTACACTAGTCTGATACAAAACTGAATACTACACTAGTCTGATACCAAACTAAATACTACACTAGTCTGAGACTAAACTGAATACTACACTAGTCTGATACCAAACTGAATACTATACTAGTCTGATACTAAACTGAATACTACACTAGTCTGATACCAAACTGAATACTACACTAGTCTGATTCTAAACTGAATACTACACTAGTCTGATACTAAACTGAATACTACACTAGTCTGATACCAAACTGAATACTACACTAGTCTGATACTAAACTGAATACTACACTAGTCTGAATCTAAACCTAATACTAAACTAGTCTGATACCAAACTGAATACTACACTAGTCTGATACTAAACTGAGTACCACACTAATCTGATACCAAACTGAATACTACACTAGTCTGATACTAAACTGAATACTACACTAGTCTGATACCAAACTGAATACTACACTTGTCTGAAACTATACTGAATACTACACTAGTCTGATATTAAACTGATCACTACACTAGTCTGATACTAAACTGAATACTACACTAGTCTGAGACTAAACTGAATACTACACTAGTCTGATACCAAATAGAATACTACACTAGTCTGATACTAAACTGAATACTACACTAGTCTGAGACCAAACTGAATATAACATTAGTCTGACACCAAACTGAGTACTACACTAGTCTGACACCAAACTGAATACTACACTAGTCTGATACCAAACTGAATACCACACTAGTCTGATTCTAAACTGAATACTACACTAGTCTGATACCAAACTGAATACTACACTAGTATGATACCAAACTGAATACTACACTAGTCTGATACCAAACTGAATACTACACTAGTCTGATTCTAAACTGAATACTACACTAGTCTGATTCTAAACTGAATACTACACTAGTACTACACCAGTCTGATACTAAACTGAATACTACACTAGTCTGAGACCAAACTGAATACTACACTCGTCTGATACTAAACTGAATACTACACTAGTCTGATACCAAGCTGAATACTACACTAGTCTGATACTAAACTAAATACTACACTAGTCTGATACCAAACTGAATACTACACTAGTCTGATACTAAACTGAATACTACAATAGTCCGATACTAAACTGAATACTACACTAGTCTGATACCAAACAGAATACTACACTAGTCTGATACTAAACTGAATAGTACACTAGTCTGATACTAAACTGAATACTACACTAGTCTGATACCAAACTGAATACTACACTAGTACTACACTAGTCTAATACTAAACTGAATACTAAATTAGTCTGATACTAAACTGAATACTACATTAATCTGATACTAAACTGAATACTACACTAGTCTGAGACCAAACTGAATACTACACCAGTCTGAAACCAAGCTGAATACTACACTAGTCTGATACTAAACTGAATACTACACTAGTCTGATACTAAACTGAATTCTACACTAGTCTGAGACCAAACTGAATACTACACTAGTCTGATACTAAACTGAATACTACACTCGTCTGATACTAAACTGAATACTACACTAGTCTGATACGAAACTGAATATAACATTTGTCTGACACCAAACTGAGTACTACACTAGTCTGACACCAAACTGAATACTACACTAGTCTGATACCAAACTGAATACTACACTAGTCTGATTCTAAACTGAATACTACACTAGTCTGATACCAAACTGAATACTACACTAGTCTGATACCAAACTGAGCACTACACCAGTCTGATACCAAACTGAATACTACACTAGTCTGATTCTAAACTGAATACTACACTACTCTGATTCTAAACTGAATACTACACTAGTAGTACGCTAGTCTGATACTAAACTGAATACTACACTAGTCTGATACCAAACTGAATACTACACTCGTCTGATACTAAACTGAATACTATACTCGTCTGAGACTAAACTGAATACTACACTAGTCTGATACCAAACTGAATACTACACTAGTCTGATACCAAACTAAATACTACACTAGTCTGATACCAAACTGAATACTACACTAGTCTGATACCAAGCTGAATACTACACTAGTCTGATACCAAACTGAGTACCACACTAATCTGAGACCAAACTGAATACTACACTAGTCTGATACTAAACTGAATACTACACTAGTCTGAGACCAAACTGAATACTACACTAGTCTGAGACCAAACTGAATACTACACTAGTCTGATACCAAACTCAATACTACACTAGTCTGATACCAAACTGAATACTACACTAGTCTGAGACCAAACTGAATACTACACTAGTCTGAGACCAAACTGAATACTACACTAGTCTGAGACCAAACTGAATACTACACTAGTCTGATACCAAACTGAATACTACACCAGTCTGATACCAAACTGAATACTACACCAATCTGATACCAAACTGAATACTACACTAGTCTGAGACCAAACTGAATACTACACTAGTCTGATACCAAACTGAATACTACACCAGTAAGAGACCAAACTGAATACTACACTAGTCTGAGACCAAACTGAATACTACACCAGTCTGAGACCAAACTGAATACTACACCAGTCTGATACCAAACTGAATACTACACCAGTCTGAGACAACAAACTGAATACACACTAGTCTGAGACCAAACTGAATACTACACCAGTCTGAGACCAAACTGAATACTACACCAGTCTGAGACCAAACTGAATACTACACCAGTCTGAGACCAAACTGAATACTACACCGATAAGACCAAACAGAATACTACACCAGTCTGAGACCAAACTGAATACTACACCGGTCTGATACCAAACTGAATACTACACCAGTCTGAGACCAAACTGAATACTACACCAGTCTGAGACCAAACTGAATACTACACCAGTCTGAGACCAAACTGAATACTACACCAGTCTGATACCAAACTGAATACTACACAAGAGACACCAAACTGAATACTACACTAGTCTGATATTATTTACCCAGAGAGTTTGCCTGTGTTATTCTGGTAGCGATTTATATAATACCAGGTACCGCACCAGAGACAGCCTGTGATGATCATCAGCTCCGTCGTGGCTAAACTACAAACACAGCATCCAAACTCATTTCATGGCGATCTTTGGAGACTTCAACAACGTCTCCCTCTCTGCTACGTTGCCAACTTTCCAGCAGTTGGCCAGCTGCTCCACCAGAGAAAATAAGATGTTGGACTTATTTTATGCAAACACTATGAATGCATACAGCTCCTCTGCCCTGCCTCCTCTAGGAAGATCTGATCACTAATCTGGTTCTTCTCACCTCCACCTACAAGCCCATCGTTCAGCAGCAACCAGTCATTAGGAGGACGATTAAAACCTGGTCTACTGAGGCTGAAGATGCTCCGAGAGGGTGCTTTGAGGCCACAGACTGGAATGTCCTCTGTGAACCTCATGGAGATGACATCATCACCATGACTGAGTGTGTGACAGATTACATAAACTTCTGTGTGGACAACATCGTTCCAACAAGAACAGTGAGGTGCTTCCCCAATAACAAACCCTGGATCACCAGTGACCTGAAAAAGCTGCTGAACATCAAAAAGAAAGCTTTCAGGGATGGAGACAGGGAGTTACTGAAGACCACACAAAAACAACTGAAAACACAGACTAACAAGTGAAGGAGGACGACAGGAAGAAGTTGGAGAGCAGCTCCAGCAGAACAACGTGGGGGATGTGTGGTTGGGAATGAAGAAGATCACTGGCTTCAAGTTAAAGGGGGACCAGACTGACGGAGGCCTGGACAGAGCTAACGAACTGAACATGTTCTTCAATAGGTTCAGTTCCCCCCTGCCGACAACCCAACACACCACACACCCTCCATGAGCCCACAGCTTTCCTGTCCCACCTCCACTCTGTCACCCTGCACCTCAGTCATGGACCTGAACACAGCCTCATCTCCCTCCACATCAGGACATCCTGAGACCTCCTATGTCTCCACATCAGGACATCCTGAGACCTCCTCTGTCTCCACATCAGGACATCCTGAGACCTCTTTTGCCTCCACCTCCAGCCTGACTGTCTCCTGTGACCAGGTCAAGAAACAACTAGAAAAACTGAACCGGAACAAGGCTGCAGGTCCAGATGGTGTCAGTCCCAGAGTTCTCAAGACCTGCTCAGAACAACTATGTCTGGTTCTCCAGCACCTTTTTAACACCAGCCTGAGACAGAACAGAGTTCCTGTGCTGTGGAAAACATCCTGTCTTGTTCCTGTCCCTAAAAACCACAACCAGCTGAACCAAATGACTACAGACCAGTTGCCCTGACATCTCACATCATGAAAGTCCTGGAGAGACTCTTACTGGCTCACCTCAACAAGCAAGTGAACACCTTTCAGGACCCATTACAGTTCGCATATCGTAATGGGCTTGGGGTTGAAGACGCCATCATCTTCTTGCTTCAGAGAGCCCACTCTCATCTGGACCAGTCAGGCAGCACTTTGAGGGTCATGTTCTTTGATTTTTCAAGTGCATTTAATACTATTCAGCTGCTTTGCTATGTCAGAAGCTCCATAACTTCCAGGTGGATCCCTCCACAACCACCTGGATTTACGACTACCTCACAAACAGACCACAGTTTGTGAGACTGAAAGGTTGTGTGTCTGAGATGGTGGTCAGCAGCACTGGAGCACCACAAGGAACTGTACTCTCACCATTCCTCTTCACACTGTCCACCTCAGACTTCCAGTACAACTCTGATCCTGTCACCTGCAGAAATATTCTGATGACTCTGCGTTGCGGGGTATTAGTGATGGACAAGAAGCCGAGTACAGGGATCTTGTCAATCAGTTTGTGAAATGGTGCAGTAACAATCAGCTCATCTTAAATACCAGCAAGACTAAAGAGATGATTGTTGACTTCAGGAGGAGCAAGAATGAGCAGCATAGTCCTGTCTACATCCTGGAAGAGGAGGTGGAGGTGGTAGAGAACTACAAATACCTGGAGTTCAGCTGGACAACAGACTTGATTGGAAATGCAACAGTGACTACATCTACAAGAAAGGTCTGAGCAGACTCTACTTCTTAAGGAAGCTGAAATCATTTAACGTCTGCACCAAGATGTTGCAGATCTTCTACAAGTCTGTTGTGGAAAGTGCAATTAGCTTTGCAGCATCTGCTGGGGCAGCAGCATCAGAATCAGAGACTTGAAGAAACTAAACAAGCTGATCAAGAAAGCTGGTTCTGTGCTGGGGAGAACTCTGGAGCCGCTGGAGCTGATCGTTCAGAAAAGAATGCTGCACAAGCTGATGAAGATGATGGAGGACACTTCCCATCCTCTCCACAACACGGTGAAGAATCAACAGAGTGTGTTCAGTGGGAGGCTGCGTCAAGTTTCGCTGTAGGACCGGAGAGATACAGGAATTCATTCCTGTCAGCAACCATCACCCTAAAGAACAAGACTGACTGACTTTTTGTTTATTTTTTTTTAAAAAAAAAAAGAAAAAAAAAAGTGAGCTTTTACAATACTGAATTTCCCTTCGGGGATGAATAAAGTATTTTTTTCCATTTCATTTCTCATTTCATTTCATTTCATTTCATTTCATCTCATACCAAACTGAATCACTACACTAGTCTAATTCTAAACTGAATACTACACTAGTCTGATTCTAAACTGAATACTACACTAGTATGATACCAAACTGAATACTACACTAGTCCGAGTACAGACTTATATTGGAATAATATTGAGATGTGATAACAAACAACCTCAGATTATTTCTGCAGTGAGGACAGAGCTGCATCTTCCTTCTGGAACTACAGGTTCTCTGTTCCTTCTGCAGAGTGTCGGCGTTGTGACGTATCATCCATCAAACACCGTCTGCAGAAACGAGCAGCTTTTGGTTAATGAGGTTTTGTCTGACAGGGTTTTCAGTCCTACATTTATGGTTTTATTCCACCACTTTCGTGTGCAGCACTTTGTGATTTTATCTGTGAAAAACGCTTTTCTCTTCTTTGACTTTACATGTAATTAATTCGCTCAAATGAATTTACAGGGTGACATGATCAGCTGACATGTAAACACTACTCAAACTGAGACCCCCTCCCTTCGGACTAATGGCCGTTTCCCTCTCCAAAGCTAGAGAGTGGATGAAAGCCAAACCAATATTAACCCTGGTTTGTAAATGATCAGTGATGGTTATGTGATGTCAGTGTTTGGTGTTAAACGTTTGAAGGAATGTTGTTTGTGTTAAAACCCTTGAAAACAGTAGTGATGCTAATTGTGCTAGCCTGTCTTTGGGTTTGTCAATGGTAAGTTAGCATTCATGCTAATCGATAGTCCTGTGTGTACAATTTAAATAATAAACAGTTCACTGTGTTTTTCATGGACACACAGTCATCTTTGCTCATATGTGAATAAGAATTTGACTCATTTAAAGGTATAGTCTGAAGTACCCCATCTAAAAAAAAAAAAAATAAACGTTAGAGTTGAGCAAGTGAAATCGGTCTCAAACCCCGCCTTTGGGGGTTTGGGGGTTCTGTTCCCTCAAACTCCTGCCTTCTGTTTATATCGGCAGCCAATGACAGAGCTAAGAGCATGATGCTGTGTGGAAATAAGCTCATGATTGGAGCAGACGCCAGTCACTCGAACTCTCAAAGGAAAAAAAAAGAAAGAAAGGACCGTGGATGCACCAAAGACAAGGTAAGAGCTTCAGATAATGCACTTTGGAAAACCAGGTTAATCACAGTTTGGCTTGTACCTGCTTCTGAGCTCTGAAGGAGAAGCTTGAAGCTGAATAGGCTAGCTAGAATGAGGCAGCCATTAGCCTGAGAGGGGGGGCGCTAAGTTTGAATACTGTTTGCAAACAGAAATGCTGGAGGGACTTCGGACTGTACCTTTAGGTTTATTTATATCCACATTTGTATGTTTGTATTTAAGTTTCTCAGAAATGTCCTACACGTATATCGGGCCTCCTGGTGTTTATTAAGGAACCTGTTATATCTCCCAAACGAGAAGTCACAGCACGTTACTGTACAGGTAGAATCAAGGTGTTACATTAAAATAAGTGTGTTTTGGCTGTTGATAGGTCGGCTGTGCTCATGTTGCTGAGCTACATGTACGTCTGTAGTCACGTGACTCAATCCCATCCAGTCTGTAACGAATTATCCTACATTTATTGTTACCGAGGTGAACTGCTCAATATATTGTGATGTTGATTTTAGGCCATACAGCCCAGCCCTACAGTGAGTTAACATTAAAATGGTCATTTGTTTTAGTTTATATGTCAATTCCTCCTGACACCACGATCCACTGTAAAGCTGTTTCTTTTTTTTCATGTTAAAAACTCAGCGTTGGTCGTGTTTTTGCTGTCTGGTGTGATAATTCTGTCTTTCTTGATCTGATGAACTAAACTGTCATCACCGTGTTCACGCAGCTGAAAGTGACCCTGAATATGTTCAGTGGTCAGAGAGAAGTGTGACAGTCACATCCGTGAAGGTGACGCTTCAGCTGAAGAACATACACCACCCTCCTGTCATCGTAACTTTGTGGCTTCTCGAAGGTGAATTGTATCAACTCATCTTGTATTTAGTCTGGAGCTGCATTTCATCTGCAGCAGCCAGCATGTCCTTGTGCTCGTCCTCCTCCACATTCCCACAGAATAAACCTGCAGCTGTGACATGATGGAGCGTCTCTCTGCTGCAGGCTGCAAGCCTCTGCACGCTGCCTTCTGTGAAAACTGCTCTGTTTTAAAGAGCATTCGTGACCAGATCCCCAGGCACTGAAGCAGGATCGCACCTTTTTTGGTTGGATGTTAGGAGTTGGGTTGTGTGGGCTGGCAGAGCAGCTGACACGCCTCCAGGACAAGTCTGAACCCGCCGGAGAATGTGGAGGATGCTGACCGTGCCTGCCTGCAGACCGTGGCAGGTCAGAGATGGGAAGCAGCCTCTCCAACGTTCTAAGGAAGCTTGGAAGCTTTCTGCTGTAAAAAATCAAATCATATTTTATTTATTTATCACTTTTCATGCACAACAGCTTTACAAAGAGTTTCATATATTAAAAACAACACATTACATCAGCAGTCCCCCAACTTTATCTCAAACTAACAACACGCATACAATATGTAAAAACTCATACCGGGGCGACGACCCCAAAGTTAGAGTAGACATAGGCCCCGATGTGGAGGACCGCCATGAGGAAAAGACTGGAGCAGGGTTTCCACTGTTTTCTTGAAGTTATTTTCAAGACTTTTCCAGGATATTGTCAAGACTTTTCCAGCTGCTACAGTACCGGTCAAGTTATCACAACACAGACTAATAAATTCCACCCCGAGCTTTAGAGAAGTGTTCTACAAACGGAGATGAAGCTGACACGAAACAGTGCCGAGACGAAGCGCAGACAAAGCTGAGAATAAGCAGTGACGAAGCAGCGACGACGAAGCCCAGACGAAGCAACGACAAAGCCGAGATGAAGCGGAGATGAAGTGGAGATGAAGCTGACACGAAGCAGTGCCGAGACGAAGCGCAGACAAAGCTGAGAATAAGCGGTGACGAAGCAGCGACGACGAAGCCCAGACGAAGCAACGACAAAGCCGAGACCGAGAATAAGCGGTGACGAAGCAGCAACGACGAAGCCCAGACGAAGCAACGACAAAGCCGAGATGAAGCGGAGATGAAGTGGAGATGAAGCTGACACGAAGCAGTGCCGAGACGAAGCGCAGACAAAGCTGAGAATAAGCAGTGACGAAGCAGCGACGACGAAGCCCAGACGAAGCAACGACAAAGCCGAGATGAAGCGGAGATGAAGTGGAGATGAAGCTGACACGAAGCAGTGCCGAGACAAAGCGCAGACAAAGCTGAGAATAAGCGGTGACGAAGCAGCAACGACGAAGCCCAGACGAGCACGAAGCCGAGCCGAGAAAGCCGAGCAGCCGACGAAGCCCAGACGAAGCAACGACAAAGCCGAGATGAAGCCGCAACAAAGAGGGGACGAAGTGGGGATGAAGCCGAGATGAAGCAGCTATGAAGCAGCTATAAAGCGACAATGAAGCAATGACGAAGCGGCGAAAGGAGAAATAGTTTTCCAGGACAACTCAAGCTTTTCCAGGACATTTTACTCTTTTTCTCATTTTCCATGACTGGAAAAATGTTCAGTCTTTTTTCAGGTTTTCCAGGACGCATGGGAACTCTGTGGATGGATTAAAAATGACTAAAAATAATAAAAATCAGACAATCTAAAAATATTAACAACAAATAAGACCAGTATTCATAAAAGAATTCATCTAAATCATTCACTTGGTTAAACGAGGTCAATGATCAAAACAGAATTATAAAAACCACAAACTAGTAAAAAGATAAATAAGTAGATAAATAAATTGACGAATGGATAAAGAAGGCCAACTTATAAAAGAATAAAACTGAATTATAGGCTAAACCAAAAAGGTATGTCTTCAGCCTTTTTTAAAAACATGGACACCCTCAGCAAGGCCGTTCCAAAGGTGGGGTCCATAATGGCAAAACGACGCCTCACCATAGGTTTTGGTCCGAACATTGGCAACAACTAGTTTCTCACACTGAGAGGGTTTAAAACTTTGCAGTTAGCATGAAATGATCTCTCTCGTCTTCAGATTAAAACTTCAGTCTTGTCCTGGTTGAGCTGCAATAAGTTCTCTGCCATCCATAGGTGCTTTCAGACTGTAGGAACTATTTGAAGTTCCTAGAACCTTTTCAGGAACTAGGCCGTTTTTTTGGTGCATTCGGACACATTGGAACGAGGAACCTCGGCCCTCAGTTCCTAGAACTTTTTATCTCCTACTCCGAGGCAGGGTCTTTTCAGGGCTCCATAGGAACTGAAATGCGTAGATGTTTGGTGATTGGTAGAACTGGAGAGCCCCGCCCCTTGCGTGATCTCCCCTTCTTCTGCCCCCAGAGCTGTTACAACTGTCTACCGAGATTGTAATAACAACAAGAACTATTACAGTAGGAGTGTACCAATTCATACATAAATCCATCACTTTGGTACACGTCCCCAATCCAGAACTGTTCTGAAATGTTCAAAAGCAATTATTTTATACTAATTTAATGACCCAGATACAGCTGCAAAGTGTGGCAGTAGAATCTGCCCGGACACTTTAGTGGACAGACCGTGGACGGTTCAATGGGGGGCTGTTCTGTTACGTTATTTCTTCTGCCTTTTACTGTTTCTGGATTCTATTTTGAAGTATTATGTGTATTCTGTTGTACAGCATTTTGTATGCAGTACTTACTGTGGTGAAAGAGCTCTAGAAATAAAGTTGGATTGGATACAAATGAGCGTGATGATGGAAAGCTGGTAAGCAGCTTTATAACAGCTTTGAATAAAAGAGATGAGAAACCTCAGGTTTGTATCAGATGATCTGGGGCATAAATGTCCGTCTCAGACGATTGTGTCAAACATGGTTCCTATCAAGGTCCTCCCTCATGTTCCAATGCAGACTGATGGGGAACGTAGCTCTGATAATTAAACTCCAGATGGGGAGTTCTAGGAACTGATCCTAGAACCTCTCTGATCCTAGAACCTCTCTGTCTGAACGCGCCTCATGACTTTATATCTAAAACACAGTTTAAAAGGGTGTTGGCTGTCTCCAGGTCATCAGGAGACACGGTGATGTATAGCTGGGTATCATCAGCATAGCTGTGAAAATCAATGCCGTGTCTCCTGATGACGTCACCAAGAAGTAACATGTAAAGATAAAAAAATATTGGGCCTAAAATTGATCCATGGGGAACCTCACATTTTATTTTATGGGTCCTTGGAGAGCATGTATCTGCAGTAGGTTGGAAAATTGCTACTTTAAGTCTTATTGAAACGACAACCCTATATTTTGTTTTCATTGTGAACTACTGCCTTTTCTTTTTCACGTGTAGTTACAACCCTTTGACAGTAGATGACGCCCTTGTGCCATGATGGGTCAAGCAGAGGTTTAGCTACAGGCTCTGGGCATGTGCAGCGCAGATTAAACAAGCTCTGGCCTGGGCAACACACTAAAAGCTGTCACCTCTCTGCGATCCACAGGTATCATGAAAACTACTTTTCATGTACTAAAAGCTGATTTAATTGTAGTGTAAATGTATCCTAATAAGTATGGTTGTGCTAAGAGGTTTGTGAAATAACTGATTCGGTTTTTCTTGAGTTTGGCTTTACTCTGACTTCCAGTAAATACTGCTTTCAAGCATGTCAGATACACAGTAGTTTTACAGTGTATTTAACTGATATAATCCTTGTTTGTGTACATATGTGTCTTGTATTGTTTAAGTGTTGAGCAGTTAGTGGAATGACCTTTGAGGATGAAAGTTTACCCACGTATCATGCATGCCTTTATGTTCACCGCCATGTTGTTTGGTGCTGCGGTAATAAGACTGAAGAACCTACAGGCTTCCGTATACATAATCACTATGGTTATTGTGGTAGCTAAATGCAATGTATTTAGTTTCTTTTAGTTATATTAATTTATTGAAGATTATTTATTTTCAGTTCAGTTTATTCATTTATTTCCCTTATAAAGAACCTTTCCTTCATGTACTTTGTATGTTATTTCTTTTTATGTGCAAGTTTGGGGTTCTTTTATGATCAATGAGCACTAAAATGGTGTAAATGTATTTGTTTTAAGAATGCAGCTCAGATTAAACAAGCTTTGGCCTGCAGGAGACCACGTTTAGCATGTTGCCCATGGGCATCATGCTAAAAGTGGTCTCCTCTCTGTGATCCACAGTTATTGAGTAACCTGCAGTGCTGTCTAGCCTGTGTGCCGCTTGTCATCGGTCCAGATTCCCCTGGTCTGGCACCGGTAACATATCCAAACTTACCCGAAACTGTTGATCTGTGAGATAGGAGTAAAACCATTTTAAAACCGAAGCATTTGTCCACATTTCTCAGCATTTCAAGTTCTGTAAACTCTGTCCCCTCCGTTTATTCTGCACACTGATCGCTCCCTCACCTGGACGCAGGCTAATCATGTCTCCATGGCAACATTACCAAAAACTCCAAGTAGGACATCTGCCTTTTTATTCCAAGACAAAGGAGAAACTTACATGTTATCACTAGGGATGTAACGATATGAACATTTCATATCACAGTTATTGTGACCAGAATGATCACGGTTGTCATTATAATCGCGGTATTATTGAAATACCCCCTAGCGTCTTTAAAAACACCCAAAATGTGTCCAGACGTCCACTTTTTACTTTTTAAGGGGGAAAATCTCCAGAACTGTCCATGTGGGTGCATTCCACCATGTTTCCATATATTAAATAATGCAAACTGGGACTGCTGCTGCTTTTCCAGCAATGAGCAGCATCACTGGGAGTTCTTCAAATTTCTGTAATCAGTCACTGTTTTAACCATAATTAAAATTTGAGACGGTATTACTAATCATTGGGAATTTTATCACGGTTAATCATCATCGTTACATCCCTAGTTATCACTGAGTCTTTTGCAGGCAGCCCCTAAAACTTCATATAAAGTTGGAAATTTAATCTCAAATCTCACCTTCTCCTTCATTCATAAAGTTTTCAGTCTGAGTTAAACTGTGTATCCAAAATGTTCTCTCCATGTAAAATATGAATATTTATGTTAAAGTTATGTAAAATCTGTGAAAGTGAAGCAACATTGCAGCAGGAACATCCATATAAGGACAACAGCCATGTGCCGTCACTCTAAATGAGACATTTACATGGAAAACTGCTCAGGCTGATGAAATCACACCTCAAACACGCCTCTAAATCTCCTCCCAGCTTCATAGAAAGGTTCACTGCGCCGCATTTAGCCAAAGTCCTGCATCATTTCTGATGGGAAACTTAAATATGTGAGCGGTTACTTTCATAAAAGCTGAAGCTGAGCGGAAGCTCGGCTCTCCTCCCCGTCTGCTGCAGGTCTGTTAAGTCCATACAAGGACAGAAGCAGCTTCAGCCTGAGGTGGAGGAGGCGGGGGCTCACCTGAGGAGGACGGGCCTCAGAAACCTGGACAGCACTCAGGCCCAGTCCAAGTACCCGCCCTAAACCCTACGGTCCTGGATGAAGTGTGCAGCTGGTGAAAGTGCACATTCAGGGTTGGAATGTGCAGGTTAGTGCCGGAAAAAGGCAGAATCTTGCACCACAACGTCATTAAATGTTGTTTCCAAACTCAGCCTCATCTCTGTTCCTGGTGAAGAGACATCATTTTCACACCTAAACCCAATTAGGTTCATTTCATCTGCTCTTGTAAAATATGAAATCCACACGTGTTTAATGAATAAATAAATGAATTACTGAACTAATTTATGTCGGCATCTGTATAATTTCACCATTTCTTCCATTCTAAACTAAATGTATAATTATGATTAAATTGTTACTCTGTGAATGTTATTGTTAGAATGTCCATAAATGTCCACATGTCGATAAAAACATATACAGTTGTGTGAAAAAGTGTTTTCCTCCTTCCTGATTTTTTATTTTTTGTATGTTTGTCACACTTCTGTTTCAGATCATCAAGCAAATTTAAATATTAGACAAAGATAACACAAGCAAACACTAAAAACAGTTTTTAAAGGTTCCATGACATCAAATTTCACTTTTCTGGGGTTTTGGGTGTATAATATGATCTATTGTGCTCTGATGAGGTCATGTGAATGTCAGAGTGAGAATCAAAGTTCCTGTTTATGGTCTGTCAGCTTTGTCTCTCTGCTCAGAAACAGCTGAATCAGACAGCAGCCTATCATTCTACGTAGTTCCATCATTCTACGTAGTTCCATCATTCTACGTAGTTCCATCATTCTACGTAGTTCTATCATTCTACGTAGTTCTATCATTCTACGTAGTTCCATCATTCTACGTAGTTCCATCATTCTATGTAGTTCCATCATTCTACGTAGTTCTATCATTCTACGTAGTTCCATCATTCTATGTAGTTCCATCATTCTACGTAGTTCCATCATTCTACGTAGTTCCATCATTCTACGTAGTTCCATCATTCTACGTAGTTCTATCATTCTACGTAGTTCCATCATTCTACGTAGTTCTATCATTCTACGTAGTTCCATCATTCTACGTAGTTCCATCATTCTACGTAGTTCCATCATTCTACATAGTTCCATCATTCTACGTAGTTCCATCATTCTACGTAGTTCCATCATTCTACGTAGTTCCATCATTCTACGTAGTTCTATCATTCTACGTAGTTCCATCATTCTATGTAGTTCTATCATTCTACGAAGTTCTATCATTCTACGTAGTTCCATCGTTCTACCTAGTTCCATCGTTCTACGTAGTTCTATCATTCTACGTAATTCTATCATTCTACGTAGTTCCATCATTCTACGTAGTTCCATCATTCTACGTAGTTCTATCATTCTACGTAGTTCTATCATTCTACGTAGTTCTATCATTCTACGTAGTTCCATCATTCTACGTAGTTCCATCATTCTACGTAGTTCCATCATTCTACGTAGTTCCATCATTCTACCTAATTCTATCATTCTACGTAGTTCCATCATTCTACGTAGTTCCATCATTCTACGTAGTTCCATCATTCTACCTTAATTCTATCATTCTACGTAGTTCCATCATTCTACCTTAATTCTATCATTCTACGTAGTTCCATCATTCTACGTAGTTCCATCATTCTACGTAGTTCCATCATTCTACGTAGTTCTATCATTCTACGTAGTTCTATCATTCTACGTAGTTCCATCATTCTACGTAGTTCCATCATTCTACGTAGTTCTTTCATTCTACGTTTTTTAATTGCTCCAATAAGAGCACACTATCAAGTAAACAGCACCCCCTTCTCTCTCTCCTAGTGGTCTATGCACCGTCCGCTCAGCTGTCTGATTCAGCTTCGTGTATGGAGCTAGTAGTAACTTCTGTGCAGTCAGGTCTGGGTTTTCAAACAAATGGATTTAAAAGAAAACTTCTGCAGCAACACTGAGGGAGGGGGCCACAACCTTGTCATTACCTGTAAGTTTATTTATTTTCTCAATGCTGTCTTAGTAGCTTACTGTCTGAAGTGCCCATGTTGCTAGCAGTTAGCCTTTAGCAAAGTCCGACCGCAGTTTGACCTAGATTCTCCAAATAAGGGCATAGCCAAATAAGGTGTAGCCAATCAAAATGAAGTCAACGTGGTCTCCAGGTAAAGCTCCATATCATCACCGGACCCAACTGTTACTGAGGAAGTGAGGTTTTCTTTGGAGTATTTGCATATACAGTAATGCCAACAACATAAACTAGTTTTTAACTGCTATGTCATCACTCCTTTAAATGAAGGTTTTTCTTAGTAAGGGGGGACAAAAATTCAAACCTCCATGTCCCTGCGTGAAAAAGTGATCTTCCCCTAAACCTAATAACTGATTGTTCCACCCTTAGCAGCAATAACTGCAATCAAGCGTTTGTGATAACTGGCAGTGAGTCTTCTACAGTGCTGTGGAGGAATTTTGTTCCACTCATCTTTGCAGAATTGTTGTAATTCAGCCACATTGGAGGCTTTTCCAGCATGAACCGCCTTTTTTAAGGTCATGCCACAGCATCTCAATGGGATTCAGGTGGGGGCTTTGACTAGGCCACTAGTCAAAGCCCTGTAGAATGATGGCCACTAAAATGAAGACTAGGTCTTCATTTTGTTGTTCTTAAGCCATTCAGAGGTGGACTTGCTGGTGTGTTCTGGATCATTGTTCTGCTGCAGAACCCAAGTGCGCTTCAGCTTGAGGTCACCAACAGATGGCCGGACATTCTCCTTCAGGATTTTTTGGTAGAAGCAGAATTCATGGTTCCATTTACCACAGCAAGTCTTCCAGGTCCTGAAGCAGCAAAACAGCCCCAGACCATCACACTACCACCACCATATTTTACTGTTGCTATGATGTTCCTTTTCTGAAATGCCGTGTTACTTTTACGCCAGATGTAATGGGACCTACATCTTCCAGAAAGTTCCACTTTTGTCTCGTCAGTCCACAGAGTATTTTCCCAAAAGTCTTGGGGATCATCAAGATGCTTTCTGGCTAAACTGAGACGAGCCTTTATGTTCTTTTTGCTCAGCAGTGGTTTTGGTCTTGGAACTCTGCCATGCAGCCATTTTTGCCCCCCAGTCTCTTTCTGATGGTGGAGTCATGAACACTGTTGGGTCTAAACCCATACTGATACTCAAATAATACATTATTTTTTTCCAAAAATGAGTCTAATTTATTTCTGAACCATTTTTTAAAATAATTTTTTAAGAACTGTGACCTAATTGATATTGGTCTATAATTATGTAAAGGCGTCATCACCTGGAAATTCCACTTTTTCACGTTAAAACATGAGTATTGAAACAGGACCTCAGTTAAAATGTGCCAGAAACTCCGGAGAGTGAAAGTGGCTTCATCTTTGAGTGCGGGCTCTCGCTTCTCACCAGAATTGGCCACAAGAGCGCGCTCTCCGCAGCACGCCATTTGTTTTTTTTTCTCCGAATGACGTGAGCCACAGAGGCTGCTAGCTGCTAAGCTAGCCTCTTTAACACCACCTGAAAGCAGCCGATTACCTGCCGCAGAGTAGCGTTTAATGAACAGCTTTATCAGAGAGGTGGACAACGATGACAAGGGAAAAAAATGCCGTGCTGAGCTGCTTCCACAGAACTTCATCAGTTGTTAGTGTAACAGGACGGACAGCTTTACCAGGGAGCAGTGGATTATATTTATCAGTGAGGATGTGCAGTCGGTAAGTGTTGCTGCTGTCTAACTTATTATCTTTTGTGTCAGAGACCAGTAAATGATGGTAGACGAATGGACAAGCTGCTAATGTAGCTACAGAAGCTAACAGTTTGGTTAACTTCATGTCAGACGTCTGCTCCTTATATTCATCAGAGTCCAGCCCTTTTACTCCGCCGATCCTCTCTATCAGCCGTACCGTTACGTTTTATCATGTTTTTCTCTGTTGGGACATAATTTTCCTTTACTCGGTCTGTCCTGATAAAACTTTGACTTTGACGTTTGCCTCGTGAACGCGCTCACAGACAGGTCTAACTCTCGTGCGTGTTCTCACCACAAACAAAAGTTGGAGATAAAAAGAGGTTAAAATGAGCTCATTAAATATTCCTCCCACCCAACTTTAATTACAAATTCATTTGAAGATAATTTAAGGATTGTGTATGTAATACACGAGGTTAGAACACCTTTAAAGGGATAGTACACCCACAGAATGATGTTCCTTCATCTTCTACTCACCGTACTAAGCAAGACACTGGAGCACTTTTTTAATACAGCCATGGAAAAATGAAGAGACCACCCTAGATTTTTCATATTTCTTCGTCATTTTAATGCCTGGTACTACTAAAAGTACATTTGTCTGGACAAACATAATGATAACAAAAATAGCTCATTAGAGTGTAATTAATTAGCCATTTTCATGCTTTTCTAGATCAGTGATTTTGTGTAGCAAAGATACTCCTCAGAGTCTCTGTTGTGACTGGGGCTGTTATGTTTGCCATGATGTGGGCATCCAGCCATTTTGAATGAGAGTCCATCAGAACCAAGAACATATGACCCAGAAAAGGACCTGCAAAATCTAGGTGAAGGCGGGACCAAGGACGGTCTGGCCACTCCCAGGGGTGGAGTGGAGCTGGTGCTGGCATCTTCTGATTAATCTGACATTGTGGACAGGCTTTCACTTTCCCTTCTATAGCGCTGTCCATCCCCGGCCACCACACAAACGACCTCGCCAGTCCCTTCATTCGTGACACCCCAGGGTGAGCATCATGGAGCTCCTCCATCACTTGTGCCTGCCCTGGAAGTGGAATTATCACCCGAGACCCCCAGAGGAGAACTCCATCTTGAACACTGAGTTCCAACTGTCGTCTCCTGTAGGGTCTGAACATTTCCTGGTCCACTACAGTGGGGCCAGCCACACATCACCCATCTTTTCACTTGTGATAATACTGGGTCTCTATCTGTCCACATCTTAATCTGTTTCACTGTCACCGGAGTCTGAGAGAGTCTATCAAGCAGGAACACAGTCTCTGGTGGTAGGCCTGTGTTACTTGGTGTGTCAGCGAGGGGGAGGTGGCTGAAAGCATCTGCATTTGTGTTCTCACTGCCTGCTCTGTAGACTATTTTGTATTGATAAGCTGAGAGAGTCAATGCCCAGCGCTGCACTCTTGCTGAAGCCATGGGAGGAATGCCTTTTGACTCACTGAACAGACCTGTTAGTGGCTTGTGGTCTGTAAAAATGGTGAAAGGGCGGCCATACAGATACTGGTGGAAACGTTTCACTGCAAAAACCACTGCTAGCCCCTCTTTCTCCAACTGCGAATACCCTTTTTCTGCTGATGTGAGTGTGCGGGACACATATCCTATTGGTCTTTCCGATCCGTCCTCCATCTGATGTGATAGAACAGCTCCTACTCCATAGGGTGAAGCATCGCACGACAGGACTACCGGTGTGTCTGGATTAAAGTGCACCAGCAGTAGATCAGAATGTAGCAGCTCTTTCACCTGCCGAAACACACTCTCTTGAGTCTGCTGCCACTTCCACGCGCTGTCTTTGTGCAGCAGCTGGTAAAGTGGCGCAAGCATTGTGGAGAGGTCGGGTAAGAACTTTCCATAGTAGTTTACTAAGCCCAAAAAGGACCGGAGCTCTGCTACATTTTTGGGGCTTGGGGCCTCCTTTATCGCCCTCACCTTCTCTTCCACTGGAGATAGGCCCCTAGCTGAAATCCTGTGGCCCAGGTAGGTCACGCTTGGCGCTTGGAAAACACATTTGTTGTGTTTCAGACGCAGCCCCGCATCTGCCATTCTCTTCAGCACCTGGTCCAGATTCTGCAGGTGTTCCTCCTCAGTTTTTCCTGTGACCAAGATGTCATCTAAGTAGACGGCAACCTGAGGAATGTTCTGCAACAGATTGTCCATAGTGCGTTGAAATATTGCTTGGCTGGAAGCAACACCAAACACCAAACGGTTATACTTGAACAACCCTTTATGGGTATTGATGGTGACAAACTGCTTTGACTCCTCGTCTAGTAGCAGTTGCTGGTATGCATGACTCATGTCCAGTTTTGTGAAAGACTTTCCACCTGCTAATGTGGCAAACAGGTCCTCCACCCGTGGCAAAGGGTAGGTGTCTGGCTGAGAGGCTTGATTCACTGTCAGTTTGTAGTCTCCGCATATTCGTGCATGTCCATCATCTTTTAGCACAGGAACGATTGGAGCAGCCCAGTCTGAGAACTCAATAGGTTCAATGACACCCAGCTGCTGCAGCCTCTCCAGTTCTGCTTCCACCTTGGCTTTCATTGCGTACGGTACAGGGCGAGGCTTGAAAAAGCGTGGCTGTGCTGTGCGGTCCACAGATAACTTTACTGTTGTGCCCCGGAGAGTGCCAAGTTCATCTTTAAAAACATCTGCATACTTTGACAGAATGTCTTCAACTGCCCTGATGTGCTTGATTTCCCCCCAATCAAGGCGGATTTTCTTCAGGATGTCCCGCCCCAGCAGACTTGGCCCCTCCCCTTTTACTACAAACAACCTTACTGCTGCCTTCTGCCCCTGGTATACTAGGTTAGCCTGAACAGCCCCCAGCAGCTGAAGACAGTCGCCCGTATATGTCCTCAGTCTTACATTAGCCACCTGTAAAGCAGGTGCCTCCTCAGCATTCCACAGCTCCTTGTAGGTGACTTCACTCATCACTGACGCAGAGGCTCCCGTATCCACCTCCATGTCCAGCTTTTTGCCATTCAGCTGCAATGTACCCACAATGGGCTCCACTCGAGGCTCACTGAGATCAACATGGTTAAACATATTAAAGGAAACTTCCTGTTCGACCTCCTCACATCCTTCACTCTGTAGATGATGTGCATTCATTTTAGGCTTGGGCTTTCCTCTGTCCCACTTGTGCTTACTTTTAGCTCCCCTGCATTTCTTGGCAATGTGCCCTTTTTTCTGGCAGTTATGACACACCGCGTCCTTAAAACTACAGTCATTGGCGAAATGTGGCCCCCCACATCGGTAACACTCCACTGACTTGAAAGACTTGCCTGCCTTTTCCTGAGACACACGATGGACTGCCCGCAGCTGCATGCTCTCACTGACTTGTTGAATGTCCTTAGTGTTGTTAGAAGCTGTTTCCATTGCCTGAGCGATGTCAAATGCCTTCTGGAATGTCAGCGTTGCTTCTCCCAACAGCCTGCGCTGCATGCTGTCGTCGTTTATGCCACACACTAACCTGTCGCGCAGCATATCATCCAGGACGGCGCCAAACTCACAATGCTGCGGCAGCTGTCTCAACTCAGTCACATAGGCCGTCACTGTTACACCGGGCCTGCGGGAATGTGTGTGAAACTTGAAGCGCTGAACAATCACTGACGGTCTCGGGTTGTGATGATCCTGCACCATGGTCACCAGTTCCTTAACGCCAATATCACCCGGCTTCCATGGCATTGCAAGATTACGAATCAGTTTATATGTTTTGGCGCCACACACACTGAGGAGGATAGACCGTTTCCTCTCATCCCCCGAGATATCATTCGCCAAGAAGAATTGTTCCAGTCTTTCGACGTATTCAATCCAGTCGCCATCCGACTCGACAAACTCACTGAGCGATCCGACCATAGCCATGCTGATGCTAACCGCTAACTTCTTCTTCGAGCTACTGAAGATCGGCTTTTATCCTCGTCGCCAGTGTTGTAACTTTGGAACTGGGCAAAGTTAGGATGCACGCTGTCTTAAATCCCTCAGTGAGACTCAGTACAAAAGCTCTGGCTTGGGAAGAATCACCGCCCTTTTATTCTCGATCTCATGTCCAACATGCTGCTTCAATAACAGGGAGGGGGGGAGCAGTAAGATCGGACCGGGTGGAAAACTAACTGAGCTAAACAGTTCCGGGGTCAGGTCTTTCATATACATATCATAGGCTGCAACAGTTGCCAACTTAGTGACTTTGTCGCTACATTTAGCGACTTTTCAGACCCCTCTAACGACTTCTTTTTTAAAAAGTGCCTAACGACAAATCTAGCGACTTTTCCTGGTGATCTTGGAGACAGATAAAGTTCATATCGCTCCACCTGTTCATCAGGAGCTGCCTGCCATCAGCCCCTCCCTCCCTGTTTCCCGGCATCACTCACTGCTTCCGCTGTTCCTTAGCAGACAGCAGCCCTCCTGAGCCAATAGTATGTGCCCGACCACGCCTCCTCATCTACATTATTTCCCATGCCTGGTGGGCACAACTGGGTCTCATTTGCACCATGACTCAAACGTGTATGTCACCTCTTCAGTACCCTTGTAAATAAGCTTTACAGTATGTTAAAGATAAATATAAAAGAAGTGAATATAAGAGTCCATGCATGTGCGTGATCATGTTAAGGGAATGGTGACGTCATTTGGCGACTTTTGGGTCAGCTTATAGTGACTTCTCATCACGAAGAGATGGCAACACTGCAACAGAGAAAAACATAACGGTGCGGTTGATGGAGAGGATCTGGAGTAAAAGGGCTGGACTCTGATGAATATAAGAAGCGACGTCTGACGTGAAGTTAACCAAACAGTGTTAGCTTCTGTAGCTACATTAGCAACTTGTCCGCTCATCAACCACCGTTTACTGGTCTCTGACACAAAAGATAATAAGTTACACAGCAGCAACACTTACCGACTGCACATCCTCACTGATAGATATAATCCACTGCTCCCTGCTGTCCCTTCTGTCCACTCAGGCCGACCACGAGCATCTGTAAGGCGGACACGCTTCTGCGCAGGAGCCGGTGAAAAAGCAGAGCACATAACTTTATTTCTGAACATCCGATCTTGGACATTCCAAGTGTAGATGGTAGCTAGTGTCAAAAATATGAAGGGCACGAGGGTTGGAAGCAGCTCTGGGTCTTTCCTGGAAAGCAGCAGCGAAAATCCCCCAAACGCAATATCTCGGCGAGAAACGCTTATACGACATTTTCAATACAGGGAGCCAGTTAACCGTGCCTTTGCGCCTTGAATGAGGATGGATTCATGTCTGGGGCTCAGACACTATGACAGGCATCCACAAAGCTGGGCCTCTGCTGGCTTTTGCCACAGCAGGAGACGCAGTGTGATTTGCAACACTCAGGCCGACCACGAGCATCTGTAAGGCGGACATGCTTCTGCGCAGGAGCCGGTGAAAAGCAGAGCTCATAACATAACAAAGACGCTAGCTTAGCAGCTCGCTCGCAGCCTCTCTAGTTCACGCCATAACAGCTGGTCATAACTCCTCTGTGGCAGGTAATCAGCTGCTTTTAGGTGGCGCTAAAGAGGCTAGCTTAGCAGGCCGATGCAATTGACGTCAATGCCAGAGGCGGGTCCAAATCGTGTGCTGTGGAGTGCGCGCTCTTGTGGCCGATTCTGGGATGAAGAGAGAGCTCAAGCTGAAAAACGAAGCCACTTTCACTTTCAGGAGTTTCTGGCACTTTTTTACTCAATTCCTACCCCAATACACAGGTTTTAACATGAAAAAGTGGGATTTCCGGGTGATGACTTAAACTGTCAACACAACAGAAGGCTGAGTCATTACTGTTTGTCTGTAAAACTGGAAAAGGAGCTTAAAAACCACAATGAAGTCACTTCAATGTTAAATAAGCTGCGAAGAAGAGGCTCTCGCAGATGTCATATCCAGTTTCAGCTCACAGCGCCATCGTCTGGTCAGAAAAGCAGCCATGTTTTCTAATAACTCATCTATGCAGCTGTGCTTGTTTCTGTTACATAGATCATCATGAAGGACGTTTTGGTCTATAAAACATGGCAAAAAAATGTCAAAAAAAGTGTCATCAGCACTTTAAAGTAAGGGAAAATTAAAACAGAAGGGTGGAAGACTTTTTTTTTAACAGATCTTTTTTACAATTCTATTTAACATTTTTTAAGTGATAATAAATATTGTAAATGGGGTTGTTTTTGTGGGGTCGGGGTCGGATGCCGTGCGACGATCAGGAGGGTGGTATTTTTGGGTGCAGGTTCCCCGCGCCGGGGGGGGCGGTCTCGTCAAAGAGTGAGGGCTTCCTCCGACTTCTTTTTTTATTGAAATATATTCCCTGGGGGTGAATTTTCTCTTAATTTTTTTTTTTAATAATTTTTAGAAAATGTAAATAACTTTTTTTATAATATGGGGGGGTTAATAAATATTAAATTAATTCTTTAAAATATTTTTTTCCAATTTTTTTTAATTATTATATAAAAAAACCCCTTTTTTGTTCCCTGGGGGGTTTTTCCCCTCCCGGAGGAGGGGCGCTATAAGGGTGTCCCCAGGAGAGGAACGTTGTATTTTTTTGATCTAAGGTTTTGAGGATGAGGGTTTTTTTTTTTTTTTCCTTTTTTTCTCCCATTTTTTTTAGAAAATTCAGTGTAAAAACCTGCTTTTTTGGTGCGTGGGAATTTAGTTGCTTTTAAAATGAAATTTCGTTTGTTATTTTTTGAAAAGGATGAGGCTCAGCGACTCTTTTCCCAATTTTTTTTTTTTTTTTTTTTTGGTTTTTCCCTTTTTTTTTTTTTTTTTTTAAAAGTATTAGTGTCATATAAGCCCATATCTGCACCAAGTGTATACCTTAAATAAACCAATCAATCAATCAATCAAATTAAAAATCAATAAAACAGGCAAAGTTAGTTTCATCCTGCAGAAGATGGAGGGAAGCTGCAGAGCTACGAGTGGAATATTAGGTTACATTCGTGGATTTTTATGTGTTAAATGAAGTGTTTACTGGTAAGAAACATCAGATAATCTGTGGAAACTTTTAAAATATACAGGCAAACATAAAAAGAAAGAGAGAGAGAAAGAAAGTTTTTGCCTCAGGAAATCCACTTTGTTTGATATTATTCGTGGGTGAACAAGGGGTTAATGGGATGTCCACGTTCAGGTAACGACAGATAAATGAAAAGGAATAAAATGCACGGTTCCATACTAGTTCTTTCTCTTTTTTTCCTCACAGCTGAAGGAATAAGCGGGAAGAAGTTGCTAGGCAACGAGACTGGAGCACTATGGGTAATTCTCGTCTGCTAGAATGTCCCATTTCAGCAGCTACCGTTTCAGGAGGCCGCTCCGGAGTGTGCGGACAACGTAGCCAACGTAGTCTGCGCATTTCAACATGAGACACACCCATTTTTTCCAGGACTACCTAACTGCAGTTACAACGACCGACAAGGACGCCGCCACATGACCGGCCGGGCCGAATGCACTGGCCATTCAGGTCCCGCTTTCTGGTCCTCATACTCCTCCACCATCCCCACAGATCATGGTGTTTCAAAGAATTGGCCTCTCATGTCCCTCCTCATAAGAAAATTCGTGAAATGAGACTTGACACCAGCCAGATCGGCGTTGGTGTTAGGGTTAGGGTTAGATTTTAGAAAGCTACATGAAAAAGAAACTTCTGATTAGGACTTCCGGTGTGGTTTGGATATATGGCGACGTCTGGTGACTGCAGTTGGGTTCCTTTCATTTTCTGTCTCTTAGGTCCCATGGTGTTGAAGTAGAGGGGCGTGACTTCGCTCCCTATGATGAGCTCAATCATGATTTTTAGAAGTAAACACTTACCCATATTCACTATGAAGAAAACACCCCAAAACTAAAACTAACACTGGAACTAATAAAATTTAAAACCAAGTATTTAAAAAACAAAATAAAATAAAATCGAGCAAACCTGCTGAAAAAACTAACTGAAACAAACTAAATAAAATAAAAAAAAGTCGAAACTAAATAAAAACTGAAAGTAATTAAAAATGCATAACTATTCTAACCTCGGTGTGACCTGAAGGTTCCTCTACGTCACGGAGTGAAACTCCGCCCACCCCGCTCTCCGCGCGATCACCCGCCGGCAAATGGAGCAAACCCAGGCCGTTTTTCAATCTGCGTACTTGTGCGTACTTGCGGGCTCGTGGACTCGTGAAACGTCATCACCCGCGGTCCAAGTCATGTTCCATTAAAAAGTTCGCTTCTCAGCAAGTTCACTGGAAATCCCCGGATGAAAACTTTCTCCGCCCATTTTACCCAGCATGCATCAGAGGAGGCTCGTGCGTACTTGGCCAGATATAAATCCCAGCATGCACCTGCACACGCGCAGCGTTTGACAGCAGCCGCCTCCTCCCTCCTCCGCCCCCAACAGCCAAACCTGAGCGATCATTTCTATTCTTTACTGTTCTTGGTCTTTTATCTGCAGCTCTTCCTCCCGCTTTCCTCTCACAGCTGTTTCTGATCATATAATTATGTCCCGATTGTCCGTTTGCGTTAATGTGCTTATGTATTGGAAATAAATATAATTTACACGTCGGGAAAAAAAAACAAAAACAAAAAAACATCCACTTAGTAGGCTGTAATTGTTTTGGAGCAGTTATTTTAATTGTTTTTGTTTGTTACAGTACCATCTCTACATCTCTACAACAATAAATAACAAACAGCTGTAGAACAATAACATTTTCATGTTGACAGGCAGCCCTGCTCACTTGCTGCTCACAGTTGGTGGTGATGTCACAAGTGTGCATTGTCTCGATCCGTCAAGTAGGCGGAGTCCGTGCTTGTGAACTCCACAAGTGCAGACTTCTAGTCTGTACCCACAAGTCTGTACTCACAAGTACACAAGTATGTAGTACGCAAACTAGGAATTGAGAAACGGCCCCAGTCTCTGGGGACCCATCGGGATCTATCTTGACGGACAGTTTCTACAACCAATCAGGAAGCGCGCTCAGAGACATCCGCGTGTCCTGCACACCTGGACCAATCAGCGCGCCGGCTGTGCGAACGTTACCTTTTATGGACAACGCCAGATGTCCCGCGAGCGCGAATAAAGCCGGCGCGCGGCGGCTCGTGATGCTGCAGTGATTGAGCACAGCTGGCGCAGGAACACACACCCGCTACTCACCTGCAACAGGTAAGAGGGTCGCTGCGGTCTGGTTCAGGAGCGGAGGTCCTGCAGGGTCCGGGCGGCAGGTGGAGGGGGGAGGGAGTGCTGGATTAAAGCCAGGGGTGATGCATGGAAGACTTCCAGATTATTTCTCACTAAACAACCCATGAAATGCAGAACCAGCCATGTAGGTGTGTTTAAACTCAATCTGAGTGTCGGATTATTTCAGATTATCCCGGTTTACGTGGGTCTGGTAAACGCTCAGATATGCTGGAAGCTCCCCGGGAGCAGAAGCTCGATTCTGTGGAAATGATTGCAGGGGTGGGTGTGATTGGGTCAGTTAGGACGTTTTTTCCTTCTCCCCTCCAGGTTTTTCTCTTCTACATATTCAGGAAATCTGTACAAAAGACGGACAATTTAAAACAAATTTCGCTTTTAATCAATCAAAAGCGAGACAAACGTAACCTCCATTATTGGGATGAATAAATGAACCCCCCCTCATGGAATCAAAGTCTCAGCTTTTAAGTTATAATTTGTACTAAAAAAAAAAAAAAAAAAAAAAATTAAATAAATTGTGCTCCCGGTAACCACGCTGTTGCTGTTTCGTGTGTGCGCTGTCATTGCTTGCGATGCTGCAATGTGAAACCAACAGGTTCGGACGCTCAGGGTAGCAAAAATACGTCATTTTTTAATGACATTGTTTCTTTTAAAAAAACACACACAAAAGAGTCGGATTAAATTAATTCAATCTGTCTCTTGTGGGTTTTTTTTTTTTTTTTTTTTTTTTTTTTTGCCCAGGCCTATTAAACACCAACTTGGGTTGGAATACTTTAAAATTTAAGTTTGTTGCACAGCTAAGTTTGGAAGAAGTCAAATTGAGGAAGAACCAGGGGCGTCTCCAGCTTTTAGGACAACCTGGCTTAGCCCGGAGTCGCACCAGGTGTAAATTTGAAAAAAATTAGACAAGCTTTCTCTAGTCTTTAGCCACAAAAATGTTTTAGAAGGCAATAATGGAGTCATTTTTAATTTTAAAAAATTAACCACAAAATCAACAAAATGTTGACAATCAATGCAAAGGTAAAATACGTACAGTATGAATGTAAAAAAGAACGTAATGGCAACAATAAGGGCAAAATGAACTGGTTAGATAACATGGCTCTGACTGTGGAGGTACAAAATCTTGCTGTGTTTTAGTTGATTTTTTAATTGTGTATTTTTGTTTTGATTATTGGCTTTCTTTCTAATGTCCTTTTTTTGGGGGGGGGGACCCCAGGAAGAATAGCAGTAGCAAGCTACAGCTAATGGGGATCCTAAACTAAACCATTATGTTGCTAAAACACACACGCTGCACTCACGCAGAACCGTTCACAGTATTGACCTTTTTGTCTTGTCTTCGACTCATCACATGTTCTCATTTCATTATTTGCTCTTTTTCTTCCTAATTTGTTCTCTTCTCCACATCACTTGTTCTCATTTATAGGTTTCACAAATCAGAAACGGTGCTTTAATTAATCTACAGTCCCTAAAGAACATCTGAGTCCAGGTTTGAAAAGTCTACATGTTTTACAGAGGGAGGGGTGTGATTTGAATCCTCCGAGGATGTTTCATCCCTTTTTAAATCAGGGCTGCTTGAGTCCGGTCCTCCCCAGCTACTATCCTGTCGTTTTTAGGACATGCCGAGCTGCGCAGTTAGTTGAAATATGATTTTCAGTTTTTGTGTCAACTCTGAGTTTGGAGATCATTAAACTTTTTTTTTAAACTTTGCAAAACAGCTGTACGTACATGTTTGTAGCCTTAAAGAAATGCTAAATGATGCATCGTGTAACTTGAAAATTGTTTGAATAATCGGGATTTCAATCTTGGCCAAAACTCTCCCCCTATGATTGGGCAGCCCTAACATGCCCTCCCCAACACGACTGAATCACATGAATGCCTCATTACCAGCTTCTGCAGAGCTGAAAGTGCATGAGGTAGAAGTATAGATGCACTGAAATATATTCATATGCTGATTTCATTGATATTTAAAAATGTGTTTAACAAATCTCATGAGATTTCATTAATAAAAATGATTTCATTTTTATATAAACATATGAAAATGTGGTATTTCAGTATCTTTTTCCCCAGAGATGAGCCCTGCGGTTCAGGTGTTAAACTGCAGTATGGTAGTCCTGCAGGACCGGACTGGTTTCGTACGTCACTATTTGTCTTAAATGTGAGCAGAGCTGACGTGAACATGCTGGACTCTCTCTCTCAGACATGGAAGACGACATCGCTGCCCTCGTCGTTGACAACGGCTCCGGCATGTGCAAGGCCGGCTTCGCCGGAGACGACGCTCCGCGCGCCGTCTTCCCCTCCATCGTCGGCCGGCCCAGACACCAGGTAAGCACCGAGCGTGAGCTCACCTGCAGCTCCGGGCGGGACCGAGACTGACGGTGTGTTTGTGCAGGGCGTGATGGTGGGGATGGGACAGAAGGACAGCTACGTGGGAGACGAGGCTCAGAGTAAGAGAGGCATCCTGACCCTGAAGTATCCCATCGAGCACGGCATCGTCACCAACTGGGACGACATGGAGAAGGTGAGGCTCTGGAGTCCACCATCCCTGTGGCCTTCAATTCCAACTTGTATTGCACAATGTGCTTCACAAACAGAATAAACCCACTAAAATAAGCAACATACAAACACATGATGGTTATGGAACAACGTTGCTGCTGCTGTTGACCTGCACTTTTTTTTCTTATTTTAACTTTTTTTGTTTACTAAATAACTTATTTAAAAGTCTATATTCTTTCTATATTCTATTAAAAATGAATTTCAATCTATTCTGGGTTTTGAATTCTCATTACTTCGTTATTTCGAAAACCCTAATTAACATGAAAACGTCACTATAATCTATGTTGATTCACAGAAGGATTTTGACCCCGACCACGTAAGACTGCTGGGAAAATGTGAACAATATGGCTTATGAGGGGTTGGTATCAGTGGTTAAAGGGTTATGTACAAATTGAAGTCACAGATGGAAACTGTAAAATGTGGCATCCCTCAAGGGTCAGTTTTAGGCCCTAAATTGTACTATATGTTTTTACAGTATCCAGTTGTCGGTGCCTTACCTATATCAGGGGTTCAACTTGGGCCCATCGTGAAGTTTTCAGTCCAAGCTGGTCCAGGGTCCATTCACATTTAACACTGTATCAGTGTAACGATCATTTCTGGTTTATTTAATAACTAAAGCAAATCCAGCTGCCTCTAACGGACTGAACCTGTAAAATGTGGCTGATAAACATGAATAACATCATATAAAATATATTCTGAGATGGTCACAAACACATTTTTATCACACGTATAATTCATGGAATAAAATCAGACTCCTACAAGAACAAATCAGAATTAGGCTATAAACATAAAATCTACAACATTTTACTACAAAAAGAGGAACAGAAACTGATTTTAAAAAGAGATAAAATGGTGCAGTTGAATTTCATTCAACAATTTATTTAAACGAGAATTTTAAGAGAACTTGCAAATATAACGGACTTTTTTTTTTTTTTTTTTTGTATCCTTTTTTCCAACAAGTGTTTGTTTCTAGATGAAGCTGCAGATGCTTCAGGGCTTCTGTTAGCATTAGCTGGTGCTCCATCAATCTTCTCAGCTCTGCTTTATCTCCACTCACTAATTTGTGTTTAATAAATTGGAGTGGATTTTTCTCTTTAGGGGTGGTTTGGGACCATTTTTGGTTTCATTGTATAGTTTTAATTCTTTATGTTGGCTAGCGGCTAGCTGAGTGTCTGTCTTCTTCTGCTTGCTCTGACAGATTAGCGCCACCAGGTGGAGGGAGACTACATTGCAGCTCATCCAGTCATAAATAAGTGTAAATATACGGTCCTCACAGCCCACATGTGGAAAAGGAACATTTAATCGCAGCCCTCTCGGTGGCGCCCGAGCTTGGGCCACGGACCCATGGTTAACCCTGCGTACACACCAAATGCGATTTGGGCGTATGTGACCAAAGTTGGATGCTGTGTCACTAAAGACAAAGATGCTTGATTTCCAGCGTCTTGACGGCCTCGACGTGCGTTGGCCGTTGACTTTGCATGTAAATCGCGTTTGCTGGGTATGTAGGGTAGGAATCGCTGACCTAGAACATCTACAGCTAATAAAAACAGGGTCTTGACCATTGAGAGGCTGAAAAATGATTCAAAATTCAGGATGTTTTTATAAAACTACTAAATTCAAAACCTGTAAATGCAAAAAAGATCAACCTATATAAGTTTTTGCATCGGGTTATTTTATGTGCAGTTTCATTTGTGGCATTATTGGAGCCATTTCAGTTCCCTTACCTGCTCCATCGAAATATTTCCTACAGACGTGTAAACAATGCTGAGACTTAAATGCTAAATAAACTTTGAAAGGAAAAACTTGTCAAAATGAACAGGAAACTAAAACATCTGCTAAAACTAGTTACTGTGATTTAAATACTGAACCAACTAAAACTATATAAATGCCAGAATAAACTCTTCTGTCCATCTTCCTCTTTCATCAGTCTCTCTGCCATGACTTCTTGGTGCCACCTTTTTTTTTTTTTTATTGGCAAACTGCACCACACGTAGCAACAAATGAGGTCATCGATGCGTATCACCACCACAGCTCTGAAGGAGAGTCCTGGCTTTCAAATAACAAAAATGATCCTTCTAGTTTTTATTTTAGCAGTTTCAGCAGGGTCATGCTAACGGAACGTCCGGCGGCCGATCGTTTTACTACCGAGCTGCTGTCTGTCCTGCAGATCTGGCATCACACCTTCTACAACGAGCTCCGTGTGGCTCCGGAGGAGCACCCGGTCCTGCTGACCGAGGCCCCCCTCAACCCCAAAGCCAACAGGGAGAAGATGACGCAGGTGAGATCAGACGGAGCCTCACCGGTCCAGGAGGGTCCCGGACCGGTTCGGGGTCTGATGCAGAAGGAGGGTCCCGGACCGGTTCGGGGTCTGATGCAGAAGGAGGGTCCCGGACCGGTTCGGGGTCTGATGCAGAAGGAGGGTCCCGGACCGGTTCGGGGTCTGATGCAGAAGGAGGGTCCCGGACCGGTTCGGGGTCTGATGCAGAAGGAGGGTCCCGGACCGGTTCGGGGTCTGATGCAGAAGGAGGGTCCCGGACCGGTTCGGGGTCTGATGCAGGAGGGGGGTCCCGGACCGGTTCGGGGTCTGATGCAGGAGGGGGTCCCGGACCGGTTCGGGGTCTGATGCAGGAGGGGGGTCCCGGACCGGTTCGGGGTCTGGAAGGAATGAAACTTAAATTGGACGTTGATTGTTTTTGAGCTTGTAAATTTTACTTGTATGGATTTTTATTATCGGTGGTTGGGATGATGTGGGTGGTGTGGGGTGGTGTTTGGGGTTTGGGGGGGGGTGGGGTGGTGTTGGTGGGGTGGGGGATGTGGGTGGTGTTGGTGAGGATGGTTTGGGGTGGGGGATGTGGGTGGTGGTGGGGTGGGGGATGTGGGTGGTGTTGGTGAGGATGGTGGTGTGGGTGGTGTTGGTGAGGATGGTTTGGGGTGGGTGGTGAGGATGGTGGTGTTGGTGAGGATGGTTTGATGTGGGGGATGTGGGTGGTGGTGGTGAGGATGGTGGTGTAAACTGCTGAATCAGCTGTAGCTGTGATGTCTGACCATCTTTAGATCTCTTTGCTGACTAGGGGGCAGGCAAATCCTAGACTTCTTGCTGCTCCTTCAGTCATGGAGGGGTGGATGTATTTATGTAGACGTCTAGCTTCATGAAGGAATAAACGCCGGTTCTCAGACGTTCTAAGCGACTTGTCTCTGCTCCAGATCATGTTTGAGACCTTCAACTGTCCTGCCATGTACGTGGCCATCCAGGCCGTGCTGTCGCTGTACGCTTCTGGTCGTACCACAGGTGAGCCGACTGAGTCGCGAAGCTTCTGCACCTGAAGGCACCGCGGTGGGTTCGTGCGTCTAACTGGACTCTGTGCTGCAGGGATCGTGATGGACTCCGGAGACGGCGTCAGCCACACCGTGCCCATCTACGAGGGCTACGCTCTGCCTCACGCCATCCTCCGTCTGGACCTGGCCGGCAGGGATCTGACCGACTACCTGATGAAGATCCTGACGGAGAGGGGCTACAGCTTCACCACCACAGGTACGACACCACACCTGCACACGCAGGGCCAGCCATCAGCGCTGTTCCGTGGGTGCTGCAGGGCCCCAGCACCCACCTGGGAATGATGGTCTCATCCAGCATCCCCTGCAGTGCTTCGTCATGGTGGTCTTCCTCAGCTACATTAGTCTCATCCCTTCAGAATAAAATCTCCACATGGACGACAAAATTTAACTGAAGCTGGATTAGCGCTTCTAGAAGCCTGCAGAAGTCCCTGCTGTCAGACGTCGGGTCTGCACGCGAACGCAGCATGGAGACGTCAGGTCTGCACGCGAACGCAGCATGGAGACGTCGGGTCTGCACGCGAACGCAGCATGGAGACCGGGGTCGGGGTGAAAACGGCGCAGCCAGAATGTGACGCACACCTGATGTAAACCAAGTTTTCATAGTTCACTAAAACCAACGAAAAACTGCTCAAATTGAAAACATTTTCTTTAAACATGACAGTTTAAAAAAAACAACTTTTTCTTTACAAAACTAAAATTATTATAGAAACATTCTTAGTTTAGTTTGTAAATTTATTTAATACATCGGCTTTTTGGGTTGATATGAAATCTATTTACTTTATTTCTACTGGTTTTTTACTTTGAGTAAGTTTTGGATGGGTTTTTTTTTTTTCCCACACCAGACATGCCTATAATTTGAGACAAAACAAACTAAACTGAACTAAAACTAAGTTTGTTTTTTTTTTAGGTTTGTTTTTTGGAAAATGCTAACTGAATTTATAAAAACATTTGAAGTAAAAAATAAAAAATCAAACTATTATAACCTTGATGTGAATCGGCCTAATTATCCTCATTTAGGATATCGGGTGTTTTTCATATCTCTTCTTTGAATCAAACCACCCCTACAGTGTCAGAATCAGCCTTGTTTAATGATAATAGTACAGACTTGTACGGCATAGTGCTGATAATCACCATGTGTTCATCAGGCTACGGCTAAAAGCAGCCGTATGCTACGTTCAGGGATCTAACAAGTCTGAGTGGGAAAAACTACAGGCTGCTGCTAGGTTGGTAAAGTCATTTAAGATTGTTGAACTGGCTACAAATTTAGCTTTTCACTTGCAACCACATTGTTTCACACTGAAGGATTCTGCTGGTGACTTATTACCAATTATCTTTTAAATGGATCATGCTGCTTTTGTTAATTTTGTACATTAATATCAATTTAGCTGAATATCTTGTTTTGTGGCCTTCACTCTCAGCACCCACTGGTAGAAATGTAGATCGGTGCCTGTGTGGCGAGCTGCTGCAGATCTAACCGTAACATCTGAACTGCAGCTGTCAATCAGATTCCATGGTGCTAAACTGGAATATTCTAGATTCATCCATGTATAAACATAACGGCTAACTGCAGAATACCTCCACTAAAGGAAATGGGAAATGGTTCCATGTATGGCTTTACATGATATTGTAAACTTTGTATTGTTTTGGGTTTTTCTTGGAGGGGTGCTTTTCTAAGCCTGTCTGGCTTCTACCTCTCCCTTGTACATTTTTCTTGTAGTATTGCATAATATTTTATAGGGATGCATGATATTGGAATTTTGGCCAATATCCAATATGCCAGTATTTTTATTTTTTTTCTCAAACTCATGTGGCTGATAACCAATTATCGACAAGCTGAAAAATAAATGATGTATTTATTCCTTGTGCAAAATTTAGAAAATTACCATCTTGTGTAGAATAAGTCCCACTTTGTTTGAACAACTGTCATTTATAGGATATGTGCGTTAGATCCTAGAAACAGCTGGATTTTCTTCTCCCAGAGGGGGAAAACCAAAACCGGGGGATATTTGGTAGGGGTGGGGAAAAACATTGATACACTGAATTGTGATTGTCATATGCAGATATCGTATTTATATGCAGTAACTATTTTGTTAACGAAATCTCAGATTTTTGTGAAATTGAGATGTTTACAGGTAAAAGATCAATCTCGTTTTCAACTATCCGTATGAAATCTGCATATGAAAATCGCGATATTTCAGTATTTTTTTTTCTTTCCCAGCCCTAACATTGGTTATTTCCACAAATAAGCGTGTTCACACAGAACATCCTAAAAACAATCTTTAGTTTTAAAGTTTAAAAAAAAAAAAGAAAGTTGTAGAAATGGCAACCTGATTGGTTAAATATTGGTGGGGGGGCCAATGTCTGATACTCGGTGTTAAGGCTGATATAGGCCGATACCAATGGGGGGGGTCAGATCTTTGTTTTTGCTGTTAGAGGAGTTTTGTTCTGTTTGTGTTTGTACGTCTTTTTATTCTTTAAAATATTTGGCGTTTATGATTTACGTGCTAAATGAATCAAATCAACTGCAGCTGAGCGTGAGATCGTCCGGGACATCAAGGAGAAGCTGTGCTACGTGGCTCTGGACTTCGAGCAGGAGATGCAGACGGCATCATCCTCATCCTCACTGGAGAAGAGCTACGAGCTTCCTGATGGGCAGGTCATCACCATCGGCAACGAGAGGTTCCGCTGCCCCGAGGCGCTCTTCCAGCCTTCCTTCATTGGTAACGTTCCCTCATTCTCTCATTTATCATGAGATTTTAATTATCGTCCCAGGCCAAGTCTAATGCATCAGGCATGTTTGCTAAATGAGAACTTTCTTTTATTTCGACCTGGATCTTATTCTAGGATCTGTGTATACGTGCATTTACTGACCGGTAAAACTTCTGCATCACTTTGACTCCTTTGGACGATATTACGCTGAGTCACACTTCGGTGCACATCCATATAACTGGAGAGACAGGGCAGCTTCTATGACATCTGCAGCACAACTCCATCTCACCAATACTTCAAATAGAACAAACATACACGATTGTCCTGCGAGTTCAACATTTGGTTTCAGTTTAACATGTTGAACTCGCACCACTAGATTTACAAAGTGGAGCGGAGCAGGGACATTGGATTCAGCCGTTGATCTGACCTGAAAGAGGAAACGCTCATATTCAATAAGTTCCCGAAACGGGAACACGAAGCGTGATATTATATGACAGTCAGTGGTTAGTGGAAAAAACAGATCTTCGGCTGCATTTGAGATATTAAAGTGCTCCAGAGTCTTACTCGGCATGAGGAGGAGATGAAGGACCATCATTCTGGGGGGGTTGGATCCGGTGAAAATCGTTTGAGCCCGGCATTGGCTTTCTGGAGCAGATGAGTTGGTGACTGGGTCAGTGGGCCCGGACAAACGGCTGTTTCATTTAGAGTCTGGTCCGGGAGTCCTGTGGTCCTGGATGCCCCTGGTCCACATTCCCCGTCTTCCTCGTGGAGGTGTTTGGTGAGTCTGCAGCTGACCCGCTGTCTCCCGTCTCCAGGAATGGAGTCGGCAGGCATCCATGAGACCACCTACAACAGCATCATGAAGTGTGACGTGGACATCAGGAAGGACCTGTACGCCAACACCGTGCTGTCTGGAGGTACCACCATGTACCCCGGCATCGCCGACCGCATGCAGAAGGAGATCACTGGCCTGGCCCCGCCCACCATGAAAATCAAGGTGCAGTATTTCCTCCAAGTTCATGCGATGGTTACCATGGCAACGGTGTTCCCACATGTTCTGGAAAGATGTATAATGGTAGAGCACGTCTCCCAAAACTTGGGGTGGAATTGGTTCTATGTCAACTTGACTCTTATTGTAGCGGCTGGAAAAGTCCTGACTTCCCTTCTCGGATAAAGTATTTTTCATTTCATGTTCTGGGAAATGACTTGCAGAAGGGTGGGAACCCCGGGGCAACTCCAGACCAGAACGTGCAGATTGTTGCGGTCAGGCTTGTAAATAAAGCTCCCGTCTTGAACGCGGTCTCCGTCTGCTTTCAGATCATCGCTCCTCCAGAGAGGAAGTACTCGGTCTGGATCGGCGGCTCCATCCTGGCCTCCCTCTCCACCTTCCAGCAGATGTGGATCAGCAAGCAGGAGTACGACGAGTCTGGTCCGGCCATCGTCCATCGCAAGTGTTTCTAAAGCTGCTGTGCTCCTGCTCCAGACAGACATGCCGCCGATCATGGAACTGCCTTGCTCCAGGGTTGGACGTTGTCCTGACGAGCTGGTCAGGAACAGCGGGCAGCCTGAGCCGCCCCCCCAGATCCCCACCTCCATCCATCCCTGCAGTGGCGTCTGTCAGACAGCTGCTCTCTCAGATCTCACTGTAACCAGTCTGACCTCAATAAAATAACTTTTGTTTACACGTGTGGTTATGGGCTCTGCTTCCATCCTGACGACCGTCTCTGGCTCAACTTGGATGTTGAGCTCGTTCAGGTTTAATTTTTATTCCTGTTGAAATGACTTCAGCTCAACTCTCCATGTGCAGGGCCGCCTGCAGAGATTGTTTTAGGGGTGGCCAAGGGTTAAAGGACAACTCCAGTTTCTTTCTACCTGGACCTTATTTCCAGGAGTTAGTCGTAGATCTGCGTATATCCATAGGCACATTCGGACAGAGGTTCTAAGAAGGCAGTTCCTATAACGACGCATCCCAAGTTTAGTTATCGGAACTACGTTCCCCATCAGTCTGTGTTGGAACATAAGGGAGGACCTTGATAGGAACCATGTTTGACACAATCGTCAGACACATTTATGCCCCAGATCATCTGATCCAAAACTGAGGTTTATCTTATTCAAAGCTGTTATAAAGCTGCTTACCAGCTTTCATCATCATGCTCACATGTATCCTAATGGAACAGCCCCCCCCCCCCCCCCCCCCCCATTGGAAAGCTGCCCTGCTAACGTCTTGTTTACCTTTCATTGAAGTACGCCTGGACACTTTAGTGGAGGGAAGTGGACGGTCTTGCAGTCGCAGGTTCTACTGCTATACTCTGCAGCTGTATTTGGGTCATTAAATTGGTATAAAATTACTTTTGGACATTTCAGAATAGTTCTGGATTGGGGACGTGAACATTGTGATGGATTTAATAATGAATTGGTACACTCCTATTGTAATTATCTCAAACAGTTGTGACAGCTGTAAGACTTTTTAAATATGGTGGGCGGAAGAGGCGCAGATCACGTAAGGGGCGGGGCTTACCAGTTCTACCAAACCATGTATTCCAGTTCCTATGGAACCCTGAAAAGACCCTTCCTCGGAGTAGGAGCTAAAAAGGTTCTAGGAACTGAGGTCTCTAGTTCCGATGTGCCCGAATGCACCAAAAACGTCCTGGTTCCTGAAAAGGTTCTAGGAAGGTTCCTACAGTCTGAAAGCACCTAAAATGACAGTGGAGGGGCAGGATGAATGGGCCTCTAAGACATTATTTCACCAATAGTTTAAGTAGATGAACTAAATGTCCTGGAGCATTGTCCTGTGAGTTCAGATTTGGTTTGCTATAGTTGAGTGTTTTCAGCATGTCTACCAGCGGAAAAAACAGCAGTTAAATCACAAGCTCAACTTCCTCCATTGTTCTGTGTGTGTGTGTGTCAAACAAATGCAGCACAAAACTTTACTATGATGAACTCTCACTGAAAACCAGAGCTGTTGTAATGGTAACAAACTAAACTGGGGTAGTGTGGTGTTGGCCCAGTGAGGGCTGGGCTAAGTAGGTGCTGATGTGAAAGGAGCGTTAGAAACCCGGGGTGGTGGTTCTGGGTGGAGCCTTCCTGGATGAGTTTACATAAGAGGCCAAGTCGATTAGGCGTGAGAGACCTGCGGGGACTAAAGCAAAAAAAACGATGACGGAAAATGGTTGAGTGAAATTTTATTAGCTTATAAAGATTTTGACATTCAAACAAAGCAAACAATGCTGCGCCTTGTTAATGGTACATAAAACATGATAAATGAAAAAAATATTTTTTTTTCTGGGGTGGCATGCTTTTTGTTCATTGTACATGTGTGGAAATGAGTTGAACCATCTAGACTGGACTCGTGTGTGTGTGTGTGTGTGTGTGTGTGTGTGTGTGTGTGTGTGTGTGTGTGTGTTTTCCAACAAAACAGCCCCAGACCATCACACTACCACCACCATATTTTACTGTTTGTATGATATTCCTTTTCTGAAATGCTGTTACTTTTATACCAGATGTGGACAAAATTTTCATTTAATTCCACAACCAACAGCTGGAATAACGGATAGGTGATACGGAAATTTTTGCTGTCAATACGATACCATTAGTTTATGGTACTTTTTTACCAGTACTATTTTGTACCCAAGAATCACATGATTGTACAGTTTGCAGTAATATCTTGAATGCAAGGAAAATCTAAGTAAAACTTGGACAGAATTACTGGAAAGAAATGCTTCTAAAACCATTTAAGTACATAAAATGAAAACTTGTCATGACTTTCAGGTTAGGATTTCAGTGGAAAATGTTCAAATATAAAGCGTAATTTACTAAAACAATGTGCAATAACCTGCATTAAAGCACTAAATACCAACAGTAGCCACATCATGACATCTGCTACCATCATGTGATGTCACATCAAACTAGAATCTGGCTGCTTTCGCATCATTTCATTGACTTGAACTGAAAGTGGAAACAACTTGCATGTTTTGCATCTGTACAGTGGTATCTACATGCTCAAAACAGCATTGAATCCAGTATGTTGTCTGACTGGCATTGAAGTATCGACTCCGGGGTATTGATATGGCCATCCTTAGCTGGAATGCAGGGTGTGAGCATTGCTCGTTACTGCCACCCTGTGGTCGTATGTGGAGGTGGCAGTTGTGTTTTTGCTCATTACTGCTTGTGTTGGAAAGAATCACCTTAAACTTACAAATTCTGCCTTTTCAAAAGAAGTTATTCAGATTAAATAATGTTCTAAATTATAATTAAGTGAAATAAAAAATAATGCTTTTGAATTGTGGTTGAAAAGACTTAGTCCAGTGAAAATTCCTTGAACCCAGAAATGTTGAATGCTATGAACTTTAATGATTGAGTCATCTGTAGACCTATTGGATGAAATTCCATTTCATTGCTTAAAGTTGTACTTTGGGCAATTAGTGTAATTAGCATAATGAGCTAATTCATTGCCAAAACAAAGAAATGGCTACAGTTTTGCCTCTAGTTCACTGAAAACATGTCAATGATGTTCAGAAAACCATATATTACCAAGATGCTGCTCTGCAATCATTCCTCATCAGCTTAATCTACATAAATGGTTTAGTAATAATAAGTTTAACTTATTAATTAGAAATACCGTATTTTCTGGATTATAAGTCGCACTTTTTTTCATAGTTTTGTGGCTTGTGCTACTTATAGTCCAATGCAACTTATATATCAAAATAGATGTAATTTCAGATATTTTTAAGTCTCAATTCATACTGACTGACATGAGCCAAGGAGTAAATATTACCATCTAATGTCAAAAGAGGGCGCTCTAAGCTTGTGACAACTATATTCTCCTCTGAGGGCAAAAGTCCCAAAATAGCCTTGGTGAGAGTATATTTTGGACCTCTGTCTACGGTGGAACAAATCCTCAAACATGTTTATCCTTCTTAGTTATAATGTTTATGATCATTTACAGGCATCAACTTTGGAATTGGACTTGATTGGGTCCTTTTTAGCAGTGACAAGTGGAATATGAACAATCCCAAAATCAACCTATTTTACATAAATGAATATGACTTATAGTCCAGTCCGAGTTATGGTTTTTCCCTGTTCATGATGCATTTTTTTGACTGATGTGACTTATAGTCCAGAAAATACGGTAACATGAAAAATCAATATGGAAGTCCATCATTAAAATCCTTTAATGATGAAGTATTGCAGAGTGGGACTCCTAGATTAAAGGGGAAGTTCAGGATTTTTGACATGGGCATTTTTTGACATTTACACGTGAGCCAGGATGCTACGTATCACTGGAGACGGTTTCAACATATTTCATCCGTTATTCTAGTTCCAGTGGATCACTGATGCTAATGCTAGTGAGAGTCAATAGGAATCTGCTAGCCTGTCAATAATAACAATCTTATCCACTCCACAGAACATCTGAGGCAAATCAGCAAGCCTATCTGTGTAAAAGCTGTGTTAATAGAATAATGTTACAAATAAAACTAACTTGCATTTTGTTGCATTTTGATTGTTGCTGCTGAGAAACTACAAAGTTTTACTTCCTGTATTTGGCAGCAGAGTGATGTCATCTGCTGCTACGTGCATGAAGGAATCTGATTACACAAATATCCAGTCAGAACTCCGTCCACGTCTGAAAGGTATGAGGATATGTTGGATTTTGAAGATGATTTCGAACTTTTTTCATCAAACTAACTGTCACCATGTCTCTATGAACCAGAATACACTGATAAAGGTAGTAATACTACCACCCAGAAGCAAAGTATATCATTCCACAGCTGATGAGAAACTAGTTCCTCAATATGTAATGCTAAATTTGTCATACAAGACTAGTTTTACTAGTTTAACACACTAGTTTACTAGTTTAACACACCAGTTTACTAGTTTAACACGGCTGATTTGCCTCAGATGTTCTGTGGAGTGGACAGGATTGTTATTAATGACAGGCTAGCAGATTCCTATTGACTCTCACTAGCATTAGCATCAGTGACCTCCTGGAACTAGAAAAACGGGATGAAACCTGTTAAAACTGTCGTCAGTAATAAGTAGCATCCTGGCTCACTTGTAAATGAGGCCCTATGTCAAAAATCCTGAACTTCCCCTTTAAAGTAGACTCCATCCACTGGCAATAAGCCCAGCATGTGCTGGCTGGACAGAAGAATACTGATGAGGAATTTCAGCTTCAAAACAAACATCAGCTGACGCCAAAGGTGCTATAGAAGATGTTTTCTGTATTTCAGAATGCAGACTGTTAGGTGAATAATGAACATGCTCCAGACCAGCCTGCTAGCTTCACAGCTCCCTCCTCTGAACACAGAACGTGCACGAGCCGCTGCGGTGTTCAGCAGACAGCAGCTACAGATGCGCCATCATGTCACAAACAGTAAAACAGATGATGATGATGTCTGAACGTCGCTAGCTGTTAGCAGAAGGGTGTTGGCTACCTGCTGTAAACAGAAAGACAAGACTGTGCCGCCTTCGGCATGCACTTACTCTCACCAATCAATCACTCCCATTGATCAGCCTCACCTATTACCTGTTGAATTGACCTTCAATCTCTCTTACTATGGTAGTGAAAGTGATCGACGAGCCAGCAGACAAATGAAAGTTCATGAATGCAGAGATGATTGGAGGATGTTTTCCAGCCCCATTACTTTCACAGCTGATGTAAAATAATATTTATATATTTAAAGTTTTTAGTTAATCGTAGCATATGGAGTAGTGAACCCAATTTCATCAAATATTACAAAAATTGTTGAGAGAAACATCTTCTATACACTGAATTTTGCGTACTCGTTACTGTCTAGCCATAATTTCATGATTAACAAGTTTGTTATAGCTGACAGTTTATGGTGATGTAAAAATACACATTTGTTGTCACAACAGTGTCATTATTATGGTATTAATTGGCTAGTTTTCAGGCAAAGGAGTAAACCACAATGTTGACGTATGCTATTATTGTAAGGCACTAGCCTTCTGAAAGTGAACACAATCAACAAAATGTACAACAGTGAGACAATATACCTTTATCCTGAGCTCTTGTTGCACTCTGTGTCCTTCAGTTCGACATGGAAATTTAATTTTGGTTGGAATTGTTCTTCACTGCTGTGGAGTTACCAGTTTTCAAGAGTAGTAGTGGCTGCATGTGACACTTAAAGGAAAAGTTTCTCTTTTTCCAACCTGGACCTTATTTCTAGGAGTTTATACGTGCATTTACTCACCGGTAACGTTCCTGCATCACTTTGAGTCATTTGAAAGATATTGTTGAGTCACCCTTTGGTGAACGTCCAGTAAAATGGTGGAGACGGCGCAGCCTCTATAAGAAATTATCTGCAGTAAAACTCCTTCATTTCATCAATACTTTCAGTAAAATGAAGGAATGAATGAGTAATATTGTCCTGAGAGTTCAGAGTTCCTCTAAATGTGTTTTTGTTGTTGTCTGGGTAGCAGCTGATCTTCTCAGCTGTACCACAGGAGCTGATAACTAACGGAAAGATAAATCTGGATTCACAAGACAATAGTACTCATTTGTTTATTCATTCTACTTAAAGTATTGGTGAAAATCAAGGAGTTTTGCTGCAGATAATGTCATAGAGGCTCGTCTCTGCCGTTATTACTGGATGCACGCTGCGGCGACTCAGCGTAATATCTTCCAAAGGACTCAAAGTGATGCAGAAACTTTACCGGTGAGTAAATGCACGTATAAACTCCTAGAAATATGATCCAGATTGAAAAAAAAAGAAAGTTATCATTGAAGTCCAGGGTCAGGATAAATAGTGTAGCATTATAAACAATGCATAAAAGTACTATTACTACTACAACTGCAGCTACTACAACTGCTTGGTTTCTATTACTACTAGGCTACTACTACTAATAATAACAGAATATCTCAAACTTCCTGACCTTAACTTTAAATTGATTGAAGTGAGATAACGCTGTCTTCTATTTTAGGCTTCATTATGTAAATTTGTGGAAAAAATGCCGATAATAAAGCATTGTATGATTCGGTGATAAAGAAATATTCGTTTGAAGACATCAAAACAAACGCAGATACTCATTAAAATCAACATACCTTTCAACAGGTGCAGACATCTTAGCCTTTGTCATAGTAACAATGAAACATGATCAGCAGCAGTTTTCTGGTCGTGGTGCCAGCTCCATTTCACAGCACATGATGAAAATGGACAGAAGGGATACAACTGTAAAAACAAACTGAAGGTGTAAAAGTTCAGTTTCAGTGTGTGTGTGAAGAAGGAGTGTATGAAAGGTAACTGGTTCTAGTTCTGACGGAGGTTCTCCTTCCTGGTTCTGGTCCTGAAGGAGGTTCTCCTTCCTGGTTCTGGTCCTGATGGAGGTTCTCCTTCCTGAACAGCTTGGAGATTCTCTCCAAAAAGACACCCAGACATGTTAGGATGTAACCCCGTCTGTCTGCGACGCATTGCAGTGCATCAACGTTCCCCGTGAGCAGGGGTATTGTATTACTTAAATGTTGTGTTTGTAGTCATTGTAGGACAGAACAAACAGAAACATATGGAATGACAATAAATGTCTCCATTTATTCAAAAGCAGGAATGAATGCTGGCTGTTAATGCACAAGTCCGTGCGCAAGAACAGCGGGTATTACAAAGACATGTTTCTGCATACGTTTTCAGCGTCACCAGCGGTGTGCATCAAACTATCAGTGAATGAATGAATGAATGAATGAATGAATGAATGAATTACGTTTTACTGAGTGGGACCATGAGCATAATTCGGCTACAAAAATCAAACTGTTCAGCAGTACAGCACTAATTTTTTTTCACTCGAGGTGAGGCTTTGGTTTATATCAACATTAATTTAGTCTAACATTAATAAAACCTCAGTGTGATGCTGAGCATCTGTGGTGTAGTCGGTGCGGCTGTGATGCGTTACATTTGTGATGTCCGGCTCCAACAGCTGACAGATGGAACGAGTCCATCAGAGGAAAACCTCCATCTGACATTTAAAGTGTCATCTGGCAAATCAAAAGGGCTCCTCTCATGATCTGCGCACCAGCATCGACAGAATCTTCTGAAAGTGGGCAGGCCATTTTCCAAGAGTACTGATTGGTAAGGGGGGGGGCATTTATACCCGGAGATCTCTTACCCAGAACTTAACCTGGTCCGGACCAGGTTAGGCGTTCAGCATCAGTTACCAGGGAGATAGAACCCGATCAGAACTGAACCAGCGTCATATGACGAAAAACCCCGAAGTTACCTTGATAAGAGGAAATCCGGCTCCGTCGTACAGGCTCCTGGAGTGGCTGGCGTCTGCTCCAATCATGAGCTTATTCCCACACAGCGTCATGCTCTTAGCTCTGTCATTGGCTGCCGATATAAACAGAAATCTCCACCCAGAAACGTCCCGATCAGACCAGAACAATACAAAAGAGCCAATTACAGGCAGGTGGAGAGAGAGTGGCATTCAAACGCATCACGGCACGGGAGCAGAGGCCCAAAGGTTTGAGACGGATTTCACTTGCTCAAGTCTAATGTTTATTTTTTACAGGGGGAACTTCGGACTATACCTTTAAACTTAATGACCAGCGGCAAATCGGACACTTTCTGCTAGGGGGTGCTGCAGAGTCCTCAGCACCCCTACTTCCCACAGCCTATGCTATAGTACAGTGTAGTAGTAAACAACTATACAGCGGGTACGGAAAGTATTCAGACCCCTTTAAATTTTTCACTCTTTGTTTCATTGCAGCCATTTGCTAAAATCAAAAAAGTTAATTTTATTTCTCATTAATGTCACTCAGCACCCCATCCTGACAGAAAAACAGAAATGTAGACATTTTTGCAAATTTATTAAAAAGAAAACCTGAAATATGACGTGGTGATAAGCATTGAGTACTTTCTCAGTACTGAGTAGAAGTACTTCTGAGCTGGTACAGCCATGAGTCTTCTTGGGAATGATGCATCAAGTGTTCCACACCTGGATTTGGGATCTTCTGGTTCTTCTTGCAGATCCTCTCCAGTTCTGTCAGGTTGGATGGTGAACGGTGGTGTTCAGCCATTTTCAGGTCTCTCAGAGATGCTCAGTTGGGTTTAAGTCAGGGTTCTGGCTGGGCCGGTCCAGAATGGTCCAGAGTGGTTCTGATCCACTCCTTTGTTATTTCAGCTGTGTGTGAGGGTCATTGTCTTGTTGGAAGGTGAACCTTCGGCCCAGTCTGAGCTCCTGAACTCTAGAAGAGCTTTTCTTCCAGGATCTCTGTACTTGGCCGCATTCATCTTTCCTTCAACTGCAACCAGTCGTCCTGTCCCTGCAGCTGAAAAACACCCCCATAGCATGATGCTGCCACCACCATGCTTCACTGTTGGGATGGTATTGGGCAGGTGATGAGCAGTGCCTGGTTTTCTCCACACATACCGCTTAGAATGAACTCCAGAAAGTTCAATCTTGGTCTCATCAGACCAGAGAATCTTATTTCTCTCAGTCTGGGAGTCCTTCATGTGTTTTTGGCAAACTCTATGCGGGCTTTCATATGTCTGCACTGAGGAGAGGCTTCCATCGGGCCACTCTGCCATAAAGCCCCGACTGGTGGAGGCTGCAGTGATACTGACTTTGTGGAACTTTCTCCATCTCCCTGCTGCATCTCTGGAGCTCAGCCACAGTGTTCTTTGGCTTCTTCTTTATCTCTCTCACCAAGGCTCTTCTCCCACCATTGCTCAGTTTGGCTGGACGGCCGGGTCTAGGAAGAGTTCTGGTCATCCCAAACTTCTTCCATGTAAGGACTATGGAGGCCACCGTGCTCTTAGGAACCTTTAGTGCTGCAGAAACTCTTTTGTAACCTTGTCCAGATCTGTGTCTCGCCACAATTCTGTCTCTGAGCTCCTTGGACAGTTCCTTCCACCTCATGATCCTCATTTGCTCTGACATGCACTGTGAGCTGGAAGCTCTTATATAGACAGGTGTGTGTCTTTCCTAATCACGTCCAATCAGTTTTATTAAACACAGCTGGACTCCAATAAAGGAAGTAGAACCATCTCAAGGAGGATCCGAAGGAATGGACAGAATACGAGTTAAATATGAGTCACTGCAAAGGCTCTGAATACTTATGACCATGTGATATTTGTTTTTCTTTTTTAATAAATTTGCAAAAATTTCTATATTTCTGTTTTTTTCTGTCCAGTTGGGGTGCTGAGTGACATTATTGAGAAATAAAATCAGCTTTTTTATTTTAGCAAATGGCTGCAATGAAACATAGAAAAGTTTAAAGGGGTCTGAATACTTTCCGTTAGGGCTGGACGATTATGGAAAAAATTATAATCACGATTATTTTGACTGATATTGAAATCACGATTAATATACACGATTATTCGTTGATTATATAAAAAGTGTTTATTGAACCAACAAAACTCAACTTCAAATATAACTTTAAAAAATGAATAAAACCAGAAATAAATTAGAAACAAGCAAAGGAGTAAAATAAGAATGTTATTTAAAATAATAGCAATAAAAATGAATACTCAGTCTACATGCATTCATGTTCTATGCTCCCTGCAGTTTGCTTCCTATAACTCCACCAGTTTTTTCACTTTAGGATTAATCGTTTTTCTTCGATTACAGTGTTTTTATGATTCTATAAGGGCATAATTGAAATCACGATTAAAATTCGATTAATTGTCCAGCCCTACTTTCCGTACTGTACTGTCTTCTTCCGCTTATCCGGAATCGGGTTGCGGGGGCAGCTGCCTCAGCAGGGAAGCCCAGACTTCCCTCTTCCCGGCCACAGCCCCCAGCTCATCCAGGGGGATCCTGATGCGTTCCAAGGCCAGCCGGGAGACCTAGTCCCTCCAGCGTGTCCTGGGTCTCCCCCAGGGTCTTGTCCCGGTGGGACGTGCCTGGAACACCTCACCAGGGAGGCGTCCAGGAGGCATCCTGACCAGATGCCCGAGCCTCCTCATCTGGTTCCTCTCTATACGGAGGAGCAGCAGCTCTACTTTGAGCCCCTCCCAGATGACCGAGCTCCTCCCCCTATCTCTAATGGAGAGCCCGGCCCCCCCGCGGAGGAAACTCATTTCGGCCGCTTGTACCCGCAATCTGGTTCTTTCGGTCATGACCCACAGCTCATGGCCATAGGTGAGGGTAGGAACATAGATGGATCAGTAAATCGAGAGCTTCACCTTCTGGCTCAGCTGCTTCTTCACCACGACGGACCGATGCAAGGTCCTCATCACTGCAGACGCCGCACCGATCCGTCTGTCCATCTCCCGCTCCATTTTTCCCTCACTCCTGAACAAGACCCTGAGATACTTGAACTCCTTAGGACCTCACTACCGACCTGGAGAGGACATTGCACCCTTTTCCGGGTGAGGACCATGGTCTCGGATTTGGAGGTGCTGATTCTCATCCCGGCCGCTTCACACTCGGCTGCAAATCGCTCCAGCGAGAGCTGGAGATCACGGCCCGATGACGCCAACAGAACCACATCATCTGCAAACAGCAGAGACCTGATCCTGAGGCCACCAAACCGGATCCCCTCAACACCTCGGCTGCGCCTAGAAATCCTGTCCATAAAGGTTATGAACAGGATCGGCGACAAAGGGCAGCCTTGGCAGAGTCCAAATCTCACTGGGAATGAATTCGACCTCCAGCCGGAAATGCGGACCAAGCTCTGGCACCAGTCGTACAGGGACCAGACAGCTCGGACAAGGGGGGTCCGGCATTCCGTACACCCAGAGCACCCCCCACAGGAATCCCCGGGGGACACGATCGAACGCCTTCTCCAAGTCCACAAAGCACATGTAGACTGGTTGGAAAACTCCCATGCCCCCTCCAGGATCCCGAAGAGGGTGTAGAGCTGGTCCACTGTTCCACGACCAGGACAAAAACCACACTGCTCCTCCCCAATCCGAGGTTCGACTATCTGACGGACCCTCCTCTCCAGGACCCCTGAATAGACTTTACCAGGGAGGCTGAGAAGTGTGACCCCCCTTAAGTTGGAACACACCCTCCGATCCCCCTTTTTGAAGAGGGGGACCACCACCCCAGGCTGCCAGTCCAGAGGTACTGCCCCCGATGTCCACGCGATGCTGCAGAGGCACATCAGCCAAGACAGCCCCACAGCATCCAGAGCCTTAAGAAACTCCGGGCAGATCTCATCCACCCCAGGGGCCCGGCCACCGAGGAGCTTTTTGACTACCTCGGCGACCTCAGCCCCAGTGACAGAGGAGCCCCCCCTGAGTCCCCAAACTCTGCTTCCTCTTCGGAAGACGTGTTGGTGGGGTTGAGGAGGTCTTCGAAGTATTTGCTCTAACTGACCCACGACGTCCCGAGTCGAGGTCAGCAGCCCCCCATCCCCACTGTACACAGTGTTGACGGTGCACTGCTTCCCCCTCCTGAGCCGCCGGATGGTGGACCAGAAACGCCTCGAAGCCGTCCGGAAGTCGTTCTCCGTGGCCTCACCGAACTCCTCCCATGTCTGAGTTTTTGCCTCAGCGATCGCCAGAGCCGCGCTCCGCTTGGCCCACCGATACCTGTCAGCTGCCTCAGGAGTCCCACAGTCCAGGAAGGCCCGGTAGGACTTCTTCTTCAGCTTGACGGCATCCCTCACCGCTGGTGTCCACCAGCGAGTTCGGGGTTACCACCACAACAGGCACCGACAACCTTACGGCCACAGCTCCGACTAGCAGCCTCAGCAATAGAGGTGCGGAACATAGCCCATTCCGACTCAATGTCCCCCACCTCCCTCGGAACATGGGTGAAGCTCCCCCGGAGGTGGGAATGAAAGCTCTCCCCAACAGGGGACTCCACCAGATGCTCTCAGCAGACCCTCACCACACGTTTGGGCCTGCTTGGTCTGACCGGCAACCTCCCCCACCATCTGAGCCCACTCACCACCAGGTGGTGATCAGTGGACAGCTACGCCCCTCTCTTCCAGGATAAGGGGCCGCAAGTCCGATGACACGACTACGAAGTCAATCATGGAGCTGCGGCCCAAGGTGTCCTGATGCAGGTGTAAATGTGGACACTCTTATGCCTAAACATGGTGTTTGTTATGGACAATCCATTACAAGCACAGAAGTCCAACAACAAAACACAACTCAGGTTCAGATCAGGGGGGCCGTTCCTCCCAATCACGCCCCTCCAGGTCTCATTGTTGTTGCCCACGTGAGCATTGAAGTCCCCCAGCAGAACAATGGAGTCCCCGGAGGGCGCGCTTTCCAACACGCCGTCCAAGGACTCCAGTAAGGGTGGGTACTCCGAACTGCTGTTCGGTGCATTGGCACAAACAACAGTCAGGACCCGTCCCCCCACCCGGAGGCGGAGGGAAGCTACCCTTTCGTCCACCGGGGTGAACCCCAACGTACAGGCGCTGAGCCGGGGGGCAATGAGTATGCCCACACCCGCTCTGCGCCTCTCACCGGGAACAACTCCAGAGTGGAACAAGGTCCAGCCCCTCTCTAGTCGGAACCGCTCAACCTCCCGCACCAGCTCAGGCTCCTTTCCAACCAGAGAGGTGACGTTCCACGTCCCTAGAGCTAGCATCTGCAGCCGGGGGTCAGACCGCCAGGGTCTCCCCCCCCCCTCGGCCGCCGCCCAACTCACACTGCACCCGACCCCTATGGCCCCTCTCGCGGGTGGTGGGTCCACAAGAAGGGGGGCCCATGTCGTCGTTTCAGGCTGAGACCGACCGGGCCCCATGAGCAAAGGCCTGGCCACCAGGCGCTCTCCTCTGTGCCCCACCTCCGGGCCTGGCTCCAGAGGGGGGCCCCGGTGACCCACGTCTGGGCGAGGGACACGTGGCTCCATTACTGTCTGTCTCCATGAGGGGTGTTTGGGCTGTGCTTTGTCTGGTCCCTCCCCTAGTAACCTGTTTGCCATGGATGACCCTGCCAGGGGCATAATTTAGCCCCAGACAACATAGCCCCTAGGATCCTCAGAACACGCAAACCCCTCCACCATAAGGTGGCAGCCCAAGGAGGGGGAATACTTTCCATACCCACTATAAATCCTTGAAGGGGAAGTTAGTTTGGTTTTTTTTCAATCTGGACCTATTTTGTAGCATGAAATATGTTCATTTACTCACCCAGACAGCAACCGCGCGCAGACATTTTTACTGCGGTGATTTTGATGACGTCACTATTATGCGACACTATAATAAGTAAACGTCTGTAAATAAGAACGAATCACCACGAAAAAAGCCGCTTGGAGCTCACAGGGGGTCCGACTAATGTTTGGTAACAAAACATTGGTAAAATGAAGGAGTTTGTGGCAGATAATGCCTCATTTAGAGGCTGCATGCAGTTGCCCCATCACTTCCATTATATCAGACATATGCTGATCTGCAGTGGATCTAAATATCTCCTGAAGGAATTCAAGTTACACCAAAAGTGTCTGGGTGAGGAAATTAACAGATTTAAGCTAGAAAATAGGTCCAGATTGAAAAAAAACTTCCCCTTTAACTAAAGTCCTATAAAAGGATGAGACAGGGACCTTGCAAGTGAATTAGGTTTTTCCTCAGGCAGTCTGAGATCTTTTATTAAAGCAAGCAAAATACAAGAAATAACAGTTCAAAACTTAAATCTGACTCCGGCCGATCAGGAGTCGATAACTGTCTGAGGGCTATAAAGTCTGAGTTATCCTTAATCTGATTTCATCTCTGATTGAGCCAAAGAGGTCCTTTGTTCTTTTGTTCCATCTTTTCTATGAGCCTCCTACAGAAGCTCACGAAAACCGTCATCTTTTATAGCCCTGTTGTAACCCCACCTAATGTGAGGCACACAATTCTTAAAGGTACAGTATGTAAGAATTACTGACATCTTGTGGTAAAGATATTTTATTTCAAATGACTTCATATTCCAGCACTGCTGTGAATGTACAGTGGCCGTTAGTGGCCAAACTTCTCCCAGACATGAAGATGTTTTCATGTGTGAGTGGATCAGTGGTCTCAGGTGTAGCTATGACTGGAATATGAGGAACTACTTTAAAGGAATAGTTCACCCTCAGAATGATATAACTTTATTTTCCACTCACCCTGATGGTGAGCAAGACTGTGCAGCACTTTTTTAATATGTCAAATGCAGCCGAAGATCAGGGCGACTTCTCGTTCCCCCCCAATGGAGTTCGCCTGGGTCCGAGCCAAAAAGGTCCATAAAAGTCTACAAAAAATTGTCAATATTCCTCCATACTGCTCGTCCCATGTAGTCCAAGTGTCCTGAGTGGGTAGCGTCCAGAATTTACTTGAAACTACGCCATTTAGTAGATTTTTAGAGCCTAAAAAGGAGTATTGTTTACGTCCATGAAGCACGCACATGCGCGGTCACGAAACTACGGAAGCCTCGGCGTTCAGAGCCTACTCTGCCGATAATGCAAGCGTAGAAGAAGAAATTCACTGTTTACATTGTGGTAAGAGCGCAGGAGCTCTAAACAAACTGGGACAAACACAGGAGGGGTTGATATTGATCTAAAAGAAAGAAAGAAAGAAAAAGAGAACGCGCGATCTCGTCTGCCATGGCTTCCGTAGTTGCGTGAACGTGCATCGGCGTGCTTGCTGGGCATGCAATGTAGTCTTGTTTAGACTCTAAAAATATACTAAATGGCGTAGTTTCAAGTGAATTCTGGACGCTGCCCACTCAGGACACTTGGATTACATTGGACGAGCAGTATGGAGGAATATTGACAAGTTTTTGTAGACTTTTATGGACCTTTTTGGCTCGGACCCTGGTGAACTCCATTGGGGGGGAACGAGAAGTCGCCCTGATCTTCGGCTGCATTTGACATATTAAAAAAGTGCTCCACAGTCTTGCTCACCATGAGGGTAAGTGGAAAATAAAGTTAAATCATTCTGAGGGTGAACTATTCCTTTAATGTCTTTTAAGGCATTACTGATCCCAAACAGTCTCTAACTCCCATTAAACAAAGCTGCTACAGCAGTTTTAAAGTTCAGAGGTTCTCACTTCACACACATCAGGTTTTTCATGAAATGTGAGCAGAGTAAATTTGTGTGTAAACTGTTAGTAGACGTAAATTTCCGTGAATCTGGCATTCATCAACATTTTAGTAGCTCTGATCTGTTCGGAGCTACTAACAAACTCTACACATGCTCTCGACTATGTGTAGCACCTGTGTAAATTCATACATAGAAGTGATTCTTCTCTCTGTTGTAAATTACAATTTCAACTCATATTGCGCTCTCTTATGGACAGAAAGCAAAACGTCTGTGTGAAAAAGGTGATGTGGTCATTTTTCTGATTGAAAATGTTCTTTTAAATTAGCCCCCACCCCCACCCCCCCTTGTGTTTTTATTTATTTATTGATCTATTTCCACAAATCCCACCCTGATGAGGCAGATCCTACACAAGACAAACGATCAGAGATATAGGCCACAACATTTAGTCGGATGATTTCTGCCAAGTGCTCTAATAATTCCTGTTATGTGCTCGTCTAACAACTTTTTTCTGTGTGCACATATGTGCACGCCCCCCCTCCACCCTCTGCTTTATGACTGACAGGTAAGCGTCAATCTGAACCTCCTTTTATGGAGCTCATTGCTTATTAATGGGCGGAGATTTATGAAAACAACTGATTACCGGGGGTGTACTGTCAATTTACGATTGTTTGGTATTCATGATCCTACACACGTGTTTACGATCAAATCTGAGTTTCCCGAATCCGGAGTAAGTTTTTAGTGGAGTAGGCCTTTACGGGTAAATCTGTTTGCAAATGTACAAACGTTTCATGAATGAGACACATTGTTTTGTCCATTCAGGGACACCGTAATGAAAATGTTGGAACAAATATGGCAGCCTCCATATGTGCACCCCCCAACACGTAGATATAAATGACTCATTCTAAGAAAATAAAAATGCAACAGTTATTTTAGCGCAGCGGTTACACATCAATAGAAACACAGATTTCACTTACATCTCACATTTTTCTGCCACTGACCTTTGATTTTTTTTACACACTGTACCTTTAAAAGGGAAATTGGATATAATAAACATCATATACCAGGAATTATCACTCAGATTTGTCCTAATAAGGTTTCAACCCTTAGTTAGCCTTCTATCCTGCAGCTGACAGTGCAGGCATGTCTGTGCAGCACAGACATTTGTGACTTACATGCTTAATAATGAATGAAACAGTTAAAAAGGGTTTAAGTCGAGGTTCACTCAACAGTAGCATTTGTCTAATAGAATTTCAGTGGTTGTATCCAAGGCTCAAGGTAAAAATAAAATGAAAACAAAATGGCTTTTAAATTCATGTGGATTTCAGTTTTGGGTGTTAAAAAATAAATTTAAATAAAGTTCCAGATACAATAGACAAAATTAAAGCATAAATGTTAATGCAAATGATCTTCAACTCTCTGCTGATTCTCAGACTATCTGCAAACTGCGACTACATGTGATGCATTATTAATCCTGCTTGAATAAATATGCAGAATCAAGCAGATATGCAAATATGCAGACTTAGTTCTACACATTTGCTGCACAATGAACTGAAGAATAAGCGTAATAAAGAGAGACAATGTAGTGGTTTAAGGAATTAACATGACAACCAACAAGACATGCAAACATTTGAAAAATTATTAGAAAACTTTCATAAAAACATGTATATTCTTATTTAAAATGCAAAGAATGCCCCCCCCCCTCCAAATAAAAAATAGTTTATATTAATCTAAATATTTGTTTTATCATACAAATATACATTAATGATAGCTGACCTGAGCTGAAAGTGTTTTAAAAAGGAGGGTCAGCATTAAAAACTGATGGTGTTTTTTTTTTTTTTTTTTTTTTTTATCATTTTCATAATATAAAACACAAAAAATCAATCTGGATCAAATACATGTAGTGCCAGAGTGGGGAAACATTTACAGTTCATTTCACATTACCAAAATTCACAAATCTACAGATGAATCCATGAATATAGTGATGAATGACTGAAAGATGAGTGAATCTAAATGAATCTATAAATGAGTAAGTATACAGAGCTCCCTGTGCACAGCCAGTCTCAGGAATCAGGTGCCGATCGGTCGCAGGAACATCCAGCACGTGAAAAACATCAACCACCACACACTGAACTGAGGTCCGGAGATTTCATTGGCAGTGAACGACGCATTTTGCCCGTGGTTTCTTCTGGTTCGCTCAGAAAAAGCACATAATCATTCACAGGTGTCTTAAATACATTTGGATCACATGACCAAGTAGAAATCACAGTATTATTTTCAATCTATAATTTGTTATACATTCTTCAGAAACTGCAAATTTAATAAGAAACACGATGATAAACACAAAATAACAGTGCAAGAAACATGAAGTCACAAATAAGAATAATATGTGACTTGACTTGTGTTTGGAAATAGATGCAGAAAATGTGCTCATGGTTCGAACACATCTGACGCCAAAACGTGTCGACTTGAGTCACATTTTTTTCTGACTTGTGACTTCATGTTATTTGTGTTTATCATCCTGTTTCTAGTAAAATTTGCAGTTTCTGAAGAATGTTTAACAAGTTATCGATTGAAAATACTGTGATTTACTACTTGGTCATGTGACCTATATGTATTTAAAGGGATATTCTGTAAGTTCTGTTATTTATTCACAAAAATTGATTATTTGGTTCAAAAGTGTTTTTCCATTAATCAGTAATCACTGCCATCATCAAACTGAAGTGCTCCTCTAAGCTCTAAATTCACCGTTTGTATCATCCATATCTACATGGAACGGGTCTGCTTGGTGGGGGCTACCATGTCGTGTTGGCATGTCTTTACATTCAGTCGAAGCGTGACAGCAGGAAAACACAGAAACTCACCGGAGCTGTCGGCTCAGTTCAGGGTGATGTTTTTGAAAAGTCACCGTGGTGCAGTGAGGATGAACCAGCGTCACACTGATGCTGCGTTCACGTGCATTGAGGAGGAACCAGCGTCACACTGATGCTGCGTTCACGTGCATCAGTGAGGAGGAACCAGCGTCACACTGATGCTGCGTTCACGTGCAGTGAGGATGAACCAGCGTCACACTGATGCTGCGTTCACGTGCATCAGTGAGGAGGAACCAGCGTTACTCTGATGCTGCGTTCACATGCAGTGAGGAGGAACCAGCGTCACACTGATGCTGCGTTCACGTGCATCAGTGAGGAGGAACCAGCGTTATTCTGATGCTGCGTTCACATGCAGTGAGGAGGAACCAGCGTCACACTGATGCTGCGTTCACGTGCATCAGTGAGGAGGAACCAGCGTCACACTGATGCTGCGTTCACATGCAGTGAGGAGGAACCAGCGTCACACTGATGCTGCGTTCACGTGCAGTGAGGAGGAACCAGCGTCACACTGATGCTGCGTTCACGTGCAGTGAGGATGAACCAGCGTCACACTGATGCTGCGTTCACATGCAGTGAGGATGAACCAGCGTCACACTGATGCTGCGTTCACGTGCATCAGTGAGGAGGAACCAGCGTTACACTGATGCTGCGTTCACGTGCAGTGAGGAGGAACCAGCGTCACACTGATGCTGCGTTCACGTGCATCAGTGAGGAGGAACCAGCGTTACACTGATGCTGCGTTCACGTGCAGTGAGGAGGAACCAGCGTCACACTGATGCTGCGTTCACGTGCATCAGTGAGGAGGAACCAGCGTCACACTGATGCTGCGTTCAGGTGCATCAGTGAGGAGGAACCAGCGTCACACTGATGCTGCGTTCACGTGCAGTGAGGAGGAACCAGCGTTACACTGATGCTGCATTCAGGTGCATCAGTGAGGAGGAACCAGCGTCACACTGATGCTGCGTTCACGTGCAGTGAGGAGGAACCAGCGTCACACTGATGCTGCGTTCACGTGCAGTGAGGATGAACCAGCGTCACACTGATGCTGCGTTCACGTGCAGTGAGGATGAACCAGCGTCACACTGATGCTGCGTTCACGTGCAGTGAGGAGGAACCAGCGTCACACTGATGCTGCGTTCAGGTGCATCAGTGAGGAGGAACCAGCGTCACACTGATGCTGCATTCAGGTGCATCAGTGAGGAGGAACCAGCGTCACACTGATGCTGCGTTCACGTGCATCAGTGAGGAGGAACCAGCGTCACACTGATGCTGCGTTCACGTGCAGTGAGGATGAACCAGCGTCACACTGATGCTGCGTTCACATGCAGTGAGGAGGAACCAGCGTCACACTGATGCTGCGTTCACATGCAGTGAGGATGAACCAGCGTCACACTGATGCTGCGTTCACATGCAGTGAGGAGGAACCAGCGTCACACTGATGCTGCGTTCACGTGCATCAGTGAGGAGGAACCAGCGTCACACTGATGCTGCGTTCACGTGCATCAGTGAGGAGGAACCAGCGTCACACTGATGCTGCGTTCACGTGCAGTGAGGAGGAACCAGCGTCACACTGATGCTGCGTTCACGTGCAGTGAGGAGGAACCAGCGTCACACTGATGCTGCGTTCACGTGCATCAGTGAGGAGGAACCAGCGTCACACTGATGCTGCGTTCACGTGCAGTGAGGAGGAACCAGCGTCACACTGATGCTGCATTCAGGTGCATCAGTGAGGAGGAACCAGCGTCACACTGATGCTGCGTTCACGTGCAGTGAGGAGGAACCAGCGTTACACTGATGCTGCATTCAGGTGCATCAGTGAGGAGGAACCAGCGTCACACTGATGCTGCGTTCACGTGCAGTGAGGAGGAACCAGCGTCACACTGATGCTGCGTTCACATGCAGTGAGGAGGAACCAGCGTCACACTGATGCTGCGTTCACGTGCAGTGAGGAGGAACCAGCGTCACACTGATGCTGCATTCAGGTGCATCAGTGAGGAGGAACCAGCGTCACACTGATGCTGCGTTCAGGTGCATCAGTGAGGAGGAACCAGCGTCACACTGATGCTGCGTTCACATGCAGTGAGGATGAACCAGCGTCACACTGATGCTGCGTTCACATGCAGTGAGGATGAACCAGCGTCACACTGATGCTGCGTTCACGTGCAGTGAGGAGGAACCAGCGTCACACTGATGCTGCGTTCACATGCAGTGAGGAGGAACCAGCGTCACACTGATGCTGCGTTCACGTGCAGTGAGGAGGAACCAGCGTCACACTGATGCTGCGTTCACATGCAGTGAGGAGGAACCAGCGTCACACTGATGCTGCGTTCACGTGCAGTGAGGAGGAACCAGCGTCACACTGATGCTGCGTTCACGTGCAGTGAGGAGGAACCAGCGTTACACTGATGCTGCGTTCACGTGCAGTGAGGAGGAACCAGCGTCACACTGATGCTGCATTCACGTGCATCAGTGAGGAGGAACCAGCGTTACACTGATGCTGCATTCAGGTGCATCAGTGAGGAGGAACCAGCGTCACACTGATGCTGCATTCAGGTGCATCAGTGAGGAGGAACCAGCGTTACACTGATGCTGCATTCAGGTGCATCAGTGAGGATGAACCAGCGTCACACTGATGCTGCATTCAGGTGCATCAGTTAGGAGGAACCAGCCCTTTTAAAGATTTTAAATGACATCAGGTACAACGCAGATATGCGTCAACTTACAGTCTTGGTTTTACTGGATCTTAGTGCCGCCTTCCATACAGTCGACCATCACATCTTGCTAAACAGACTTAGAAACCTGGTCGGCCTCTCTGGTACTGTTTTTAAATGGTTCAGCTCTTTTCTCACAGATAGACATTTCTTTGTAAGTATGGATACATGTTCCTCCAGTAACCATGAAATTAAGTGTGGGGTGCCACAAGGGTCAATTTTAGGTCCAGTTCTTTTTAATTTATACATGCTTCCACTTGGGGACGTCATCAGGAGACACGGCATCAGCTTCCACAGCTACGCGGATGATACGCAGCTGTACATTGCTGTGTCTCCTGATGACACAAGGCCGATTGATGCCCTTTTAAACTGTATTTTAGATATTAAGTCATGGATGGCAGAAAATTTCCTACAGCTCAACCAGGACAAAACAGAGATCTTAGTTATCGGTCCTGAGGGCAAGAGAGAGAAACTTTTACCAAGATTACAAGATTTTAAACCATCACAGACTGTTAGGAACCTGGGCGTCATTTTAGACTCTGAGCTTACTTTTATTCCACACATAAAGAATGTTACAAGAACAGGCTTTTATCATCGTAAGAACATGGCCAGAGTCCGCCCGTTCCTCTCTCGGGCCAACACGGAGGTGCTGATGCATCTTTTATCTCCTGTCGTCTGGACTACTGTAACGCCCTGCTCTCTGGTCTCCCCAAAAAATCTATTTCAAATTTACAATTACTCCAGAACTCAGCGGCACGAGTTCTGACACGGACCAGAGGGCGGGAACACATTACACCAGTTTTAAAATCACTGCATTGGCTCCCCGTTTGCTTCAGGATCGATTTCAAGATTCTTTTATTAGTGTTTAAATGTCTTAGCGGTCTTGGACCATCTTATTTATCTGATCTGCTTTTATCATATCAACCCTCGCGGGCCCTGAGGTCCTCTGGCAGTGGCCTGTTAGTCATTCCAAGAGTAAGATCCAAAACCCACGGGGGGGCTGCATTCAGCCATTATGGTCCCCGATTGTGGACCAGCCTGCCGGAGGACATCAGGGCCGCAGAGACTGTTGATATTTTTAAAAGGAGACTCAAGACTCAGCTTTTTAATTTAGCTTTTATCTGATTTCATTTACTCTTTTATCCTTATTGTTTTAATATTTCTATTCTCTATTGCTTTTATAGATTTTTTTTTTTTTTTTCTTGATTTTTTGTCCTGGACTGTTTGGTTCGGGGGGTCTCTCTGGCAGTGCTCCCTGTGGCTTCAGGCTGTGGCGCCTCTCGGCGTGGATGGCCCCCCCTATAGGTTGTTTTTCCTCACCTGGATCCTCAGTGCTTTGCCATGTTACCGTATCTGTTACTGTATTAGACTTTTTTCTTTTGGCTGGGTGCTCTGTGCGTGTGTGTGTGTGTGCATGTGTGCGTGCATGGATGTGTGCATGTATGTGTGCTTACAGTATGTATATGTTTGTTGGTCTTTTTGTGGGGGTGGGAGGGATGAGGGTTTCATGTTTTTTATTGTCTTTGTTTTTGTTAAGCACTTTGAGTTGCATTTTATTTGTATGAAAAGTGCTATATAAATAAAGTTTGATTGATTGATTGATTGAACCAGCGTCACACTGATGCTGAGTTCACGTGCAGTGAGGAGGAACCAGCGTCACACTGATGCTGAGTTCACGTGCAGTGAGGAGGAACCAGCGTCACACTGATGCTGCGTTCACGTGCAGTGAGGAGGAACCAGCGTCACACTGATGCTGCGTTCACGTGCATCAGTGAGGAGGAACCAGCGTCACACTGATGCTGCGTTCACATGCAGTGAGGAGGAACCAGCGTCACACTGATGCTGAGTTCACGTGCAGTGAGGAGGAACCAGCGTCACACTGATGCTGCGTTCAGGTGCAGTGAGGAGGAACCAGCGTCACACTGATGCTGCGTTCACATGCAGTGAGGAGGAACCAGCGTCACACTGATGCTGCGTTCACGTGCATCAGTGAGGAGGAACCAGCGTCACACTGATGCTGCGTTCACGTGCAGTGAGGAGGAACCAGCGTCACACTGATGCTGCGTTCACGTGCAGTGAGGAGGAACCAGCGTCACACTGATGCTGCGTTCACGTGCAGTGTGGAGGAACCTTCTTCGGGCAGAGTCACACTTAATGTTCTTTCCCTGCAGTGAGGAGGAACCAGCTTCCCACTTATTCTTGCTTCCCCTTCCTCAAGTGAGAAGAAACCAGCGTCACACTGATGCTGCTTTCACATGCAGTGAGGAGGAACCAGCGTCACACTGATGCTGCGTTCACGTGCATCAGTGAGGAGGAACCAGCGTCACACTGATGCTGCGTTCACATGCAGTGAGGAGGAACCAGCGTCACACTGATGCTGCGTTCACATGCACCAGTGAGGAGGAACCAGCGTCACACTGATGCTGCGTTCACGTGCATCAGTGAGGAGGAACCAGCATCACACTGATGCTGCGTTCACATGCAGTCAGGCAGACGGCCGTCGGGAACAAACCTGATGTCATTTTTATCACAGAAGCCGAGAGAAAGCCGGTAAAACGGGTCAGGGTAAACAATACGACATCGCCATGACAACAGATCAGCTGTGAACTGACGTCTCTGTGACTGACGGACCACGTCTGCACACAGAGGCTGGTGATGCCTTCACATGCAGCGGCTGTCGTCCGTCTGCCCAGTTTCACGCAAACGCAGCATGAAAAGTAGGAGGGAGCTGCTGATATACAAATGTTCCAGAATGTCCCTTTAAGACACCTGTGAATGATTATGTGCTTTTTCTGAGCGAACCTGAAGAAGCCACGGGTGAAATGTGTCGTTCGCTCCTAATAAAATCTCAGTAACTCAGATCAGCGTGTGGTGGTTGATGTTTTTCAAGTGTAAACAGCTGTGTGAAGAAGTGTTCGCCCTCTTCCTGATTTCTTACTTGTCAAACAAATTTAAATGTGAGACAAAGATAACACAAGTAAACACAGAACGCACAGAATTCCCCCCAAACCTAATAACTGGTTGTTCCACCTTAGCAGCAACAACTGCATCAAGCGTTTGTGATAACTGGCAGTGAGTCTTCTACAGCGCTGTGGAGGAATTTTGTTCCACTCATCTTTGCAGAATTGTTGTAATTCAGCCACATTGGAGGCTTTTCCAGCATGAACCGCCTTTTTAAGGTCATGCCACAGCATCTCAATGCAAGTGTATCTATCTGCGGCTTGCAACCCAGTGGGCGTGTCCTATAGTGGGTGGGTCTGGTTAGGTTTAGGGGAAGGGTCAGGGGTAGGGCTAGATTTTACCGTGCTCTCATTGGCCTGGTGGGCATGTCGTCGAGTAACGTCACTCTACGACACGCCCGCTCTACGACACGCCCGCTCTACGACACGCCCACACTACGACACGCCCGCTCTATGACACGCCCCTGTCTTGCGAGCCGCAACTAACCAGGGTTTCCCACACAGACCAGTATGTGGTGCACCACCACAGACTCAACTCAAGCGCCACGAGTTGGATTTTGGTTAACCCCCCCCCACATCACCCCGTTCATTCATCCCGCTCTTTCTCCTTCATACACACACATGCTCAGATGTGATGGAGGTAAATGTCTCCCTATGTAACCCTTCTTCAGCTGTTACAACAGTTTAATCCGTCATTAACGTGGTAACGTAAACATTTAGCTTTGGTCATATGGAACTAGTTTGGATTTTCAAAGTTTGCAGGGATGAAGCTGGTACATCTGATGGACATACGAGCAGCGTATTTAATCACCGTAGGAGGCAGCAGCCTGGTCTGCAGACAGTCAGAGGGCGAGGAGACGGCGGACACGCCCCCACCCACACAGGCTAACAGGTGTTCAACGAGGCGCGTCCACCTCCCATCAGACACGCGCGCTTCACTCACCACCAGGTGGACGTAGAAGTGCCGAGTGGACGCGGCGGCGCTCAGAGCGTCTGACTGGAATGTAAACAGCAAAGCTAGCGTTAGCATTGTACTTAGCTTAACGGTTGTTGGTAAACCCCCCATTCACAAAGCTGCCTCTGCGATCCGACTGCTGGCGTTTTGCCTCTTACAGAGATCATGATCTGCCTTTTCGGGGGTTTCATGTAGTTTTTCACGTTTCTCTTCCTCCTCTGCATGTAGCTTCTGACGACGTTACATAGAGCTGTCATCTCATTGGCTGAGCTCTGAAAGGTCAGAGGCAAACGAGGTCAAAGGTCACATAATTTTCATTAGAAGTTGTGGAATAGTTGCCAGGTTTACATGGATGGCAGCTGCAGTGTATTTGTATCTGATGTGACTTTTGTTAAAAGCTGTTGCTGATGTTTGGTTTTATTTATTGTGATTAGATTTTAATAATGTGCCTTCTCAAAAAATCCATTGAAGTCAGACCGGTGCTGTTTTGTTCTGAAACATTTTTGCTCAGTTGAATACCGGTGAATACAGGTGTTGAATACCTGTTTTAAGGGATCTTTTGTCCTTTTCAGGGGTATTATTTCAAATAGGTAACCTTGTTTGTGTTACTTTTAACTTGCAAAATAGTCTGAATGATCTACATGGAAAAAAATCATGATAAAATAAAGATTGTGATTTTGCAAAGAAAATATCGCGATATAATTTTTTTCCCATGTCGGCCACCCCCAGTGTAGGGTCTTCACTAGTAAAGGAGAGATTATAACTTGCTAAGTAACTCTATCTGATGGTGAAACCAGGGGGAGTTCTGGCAAAAAAAAGTTTTAATTGTCTTATATTTAAGAAGATTAAGATGAATCATTTCTGATGCTTCCTGTAGCTTTGAAACTAAGCAGCAGACAACTTTGAAGAACAATAGATCAGTATACGGGGGGACATTTAACGTGGCAGCTCAGTGTTTGAACGCCCCCCCACTTCACACACTTTAGAAACACCCTGATGACCAACTCCACCGACCACCACCACACCACAACCCTGACTCCCCCAGCTGTACCGAGGGAGCACCACACACTGCTGCCTGGTCTGGAGGAAACACGACTAAGCCACTTCAAAGTCTGCACCCCCCCCCCTTTACTAATAAAACCTTCAGTTAAAAACTGCATTTTGTGTTCACTTGTGTTATCTTCGTTTTACATTTAAATTTGTTTGATGATCTGAAACATTTAAATGTGACTAACATGCAAAAAAAGTCAGAAATCAGGAGGGGGCAACACTTTTTCACACAGCTGTAACTGAATGGATGAACTGTCCTGTCACGTGACCCAGGAAGAAGCTCCACGTCTCCACTGAGCTGAATAACCAGGCTGATGTCTGGACGGTGAAACCAGGATGCAGGATTGCATCGTTTCCTGGAGGAGGGAGTCTTTTCTTCCAGCTTCTGCCCGTGTTAGCGGTGGAAGGCAGATGAAGACGTCTATCTGCCCTCAGCGCTCTGAGCCGGGTGCGAGTGCGACTCTCTCAGAATGATGTAACACAATAAAAAGAAGGCGGCCCCCACCAACGCAGCCAGCGAGCATCTCCACATCCTTCTCTTCCGTTGATGCTCTGCTTGCAGCTTTCTGTGGCTGCACTTCTCCTCCTCCAGGTGCTGTTTGACCTCCTGATGCGCTCGTTCCCAGATGCTGTTCTTCTCTTTGTCCCAAGCATCTCGCTCTCGCTTCATCTCCCGCCTGCACTGTTCCAGCCTCCTCTCTGCATGTTCCAGCTGCTGTCTTTCTGACTCAGCCGACCTTCTGAAACTTTCCTCTTTTCTTCTCCACTCGTGTCGCTGAGCTTCTTCGTCTTTCTTCCGTTTTCGTTCCTCCTCCTCGTGCTCTCTCTTTCGTTTCTCGCGCTCCAGGTTGATGAGCTTGTCTTTTTCCTTCAGCTGCTGAACTCGGAGTTTTCTCTCCTCTTCGGTTTTTGCTCTTTCTTCTTTGATTTTCATTTTCAGGGCTCTCACATCTTCCTGGTGTTTCCTCATGAGGTTGTGCTCCCTTCTCTTGATGTCCTCATCTTTTTCCTTCAGAAGCTTCTCCGTTAGTGTTGGTGTTGCTTCTGTTGCGTGGGTGGTCATCTCCGCGGTGTAGCAGCCGCCGTCGTTTCCTCTCACCATCCTCTCGATGTTCGTCAGCAGCTCGCTGACTTGCGTACGGTTCCCAGGCTCCTTGTTATTGAAAACCTGGTATCTCCCTCCGCAGTCTCGGACGAGCCTCCTCACAAAGTCCGGGCAGTCGCTGAGGTAACTCTCAAACGTCACATCCTCCAGTGCGTCGCCTCTGGTGAATACGATCAGGGTGAACTCCGGCGACTTCTTCCCAAAGTAACACTTCATCAGCTCTAACGAGTCTTTTTCCTCAGGTGTAAAGTTCCCGATCCGGAGCACCAGGAGGAACACGTGCGGTCCCGGAGCCAACAGGCTGAAGCACCTCTTCATTTCTTTCTGAAGGTCCTGGTCAGGCAGAGACGTGTCGTACAGCGCGGGCGTGTTGACCACAGCTACTGCTCGTCCCGCAGCCTCTCCGGTAGCTCTCTCACACATTTTGTTCGGTGTCTTTGGGATGATTCTGGTTTTAAAGTGTGCTCTACCCAGAATGGTGTTCGCTGTTGCAGACTTCCCACAGCCGACCTTCCCGACCAGCACGATCCTGAGAGTGTCTGTGAGCTGGTGTTCACCGCCTCCCGTCTCTCTGCTGGGGAGTCTTGTCAGCTTCTCCATCAGAGCCTGGGTGAACATGTCCTTCGTGAAACATCCGGATCCCTCCGATCGCATCCTTTCCACCGCGTCCAGCAGCTCTGGGACCTGCTGCTTGTTCTTGATGTTGAGAACCACAGATCTTCCTCCACATCTCCGACGGAGCTCCTGGATGTCTCTGTTCTCTCGGATGAAGTTGACGACAGCTGGAGCGGCAGGATCTGACTCCACGGTGAGAAGAATCATGGTGAAGTCATTGACTCGAGGGCTGAATGTCTTCTGGAGCATCTCCAGCTCCTGCTTGTCTTCATCAGTGAGGGGACCCACAGGTAGGACCAGGATGAAGGCGTGGACCCCCTCAGGATCACAGAGGGAGACGCACCTGAATGATTCCTCCATCACTGCCTCCTGAGGTTTTCCATGCAAGGCAGGCAGCTCCAGCAGGGACAGCCACCGTCCACACACCTCTCCCTGATGTTTGACACACTCTGATGGGACTGACCGAAGCTCGGTCTGACCTAAGATGGCCTCGGCTGCTGAGGTCTTCCCTGCCCCTCTCCTCCCAAACACAACCAGGTTTAGAGACGGCGTCATGGATGAACCTGCATCCTCGTCTTCAAAGACGTCACAGCTCAGATGTTCTCCTCGGTTCTCCTTTGCAATCTGCCCCAACTGCTTCAACAACTCGGAGTGTTTGAGCTTCTTCTGCCAAACGTACCTGTATCTGCACATCCTGATCATGCTTCCCAGGTGCGGATCCCCCCTGCACGTCTCCAGGAACCCGGACTCCTCGAAGCAGAGAATGATCAAATGACCGCTCACTGAAGAGACGAAGCACTTTGCAAAGACTCTTTTTATGCTCCTCAGTGAAGTCTTCAGGCTGCAGGACCAGCAGGAACACGTGGGGTCCAGGAGCCGAGAGCCTGACGCACTTTTCTAGAATCTCTGATTGCTTGTGTTGGGAAATGTGGAAACTTGAGATATCTGGCATGTTTATGAGAACTATTTTGTAGTCCTTCCATCGTCTACTGATTCTCACACAGTAGTTTGGTTCTTCGGTGTTGAACTTGGTTGCCTCCAGTATGAAGTTCCCCACCAAGCTCCTGTTGGACCAGTTGCTGCCCAGCAGAACCACCCTCAGCTCAGACACTGCAACGCAGCAAAAAATCAACACAAAGAAGTTTTACACAAAGTCCATAATAATTTAAACTAGGGATGCATGATATAATCGGCCCCCTATCGGTATCGGCCTATATCGGCCTTAAAACTGAGTGTCAGACATCGGCCACCTCACCGATATTTAACCAATCAACCAGCTGTTTCTAAAGTCTAAAAAAACAAAACTTCTTCTCCTTCAAAAACGTCTTTTTTACAGACTTTAAAACTTCTAAAGACTAGGGATGGGAAAAAATATTGATACACTGAAATATTGGGATATTTTCATATGCTGATATATTGACAAAAACTTGGTATCGATCTATTATACTTCTGAAATCGCTCGATATTTCATCGTTCTGTTACAAAATCTTGTGAAAATTCATGAAATATATGAACGATGAAATCTTGCAAAATTTTGTAAGTAAAATAGATCGATACTGCGTTTTTAAATATTGATTTGATATCGGTATATGAAAATATTGTTATATTTCAGTGTTTCGATATTTTTCCCACCTCTATTTATCAAAGTGTTGGAAACGGATAACAAAACTGCCATTTGAAATGAATGCTTATTTTTTTTAGCTTTAATATCTGTATTGATATCGGTTATCGGCCACATGGGTTTCAAAATATCGGCATATCGGATATCGGTATGCCGATACCAAATTCCAATATCGTGCATCCCTAACTGATTAGGAGATGTTTTTAAAGACTGACTTTTCTTTAAGGAAATATTATATGCATTCATTTAAAAACCAAGTTTGTGTTCACAGCCGTCAATCCAGGTCATCCTAAGGGTTGATCCAGTCTTACTTACTGTCAGGTGGCAGAAGTTCATAGCTGCTGCTGCGACAGTGTGGTTGCAGATCATCTGTCACTGTTTATGACAGAACATTATTTTCTCAGTATATTAAACTTCCAGCATGTGAGCAGAAATAACAAAATACAATTTTCATGTTTTTTATTCCTGCAGAATCTTTTTAAAAGATTGGAATATTTGTATGTTCATTACTTTAAAACAAGAAACTTATTTCTAAAGACAACCACATAAATACACACACACATATGTTTATTTCTTTATGCTCATTTAAAAGCTGTGCTGCTTGAGTGATTTCTCCTGGTACTTTGGACACTTTTTTATCATCTGTTTTACAGGAATCTTTTATGCACATGAGACCAACTGAATGAGCTCTCTCAAATAAATGTGAGTGGTGATTGTTGGAAAGCGCTCCTTCTGGGGACTCCGTGGTTCTGCTGGAGGACTCACATGGGCAACGACAGTGAGACCTGGAGGGGCGTGATTGGGGGGAACGGCCCCCACATGTCCACCTGCATCAGGACACCTTAGGCCGCAGCTCCATGATCGACTTCGTAGTCGTGTCATCAGACTTGCGGCCCCTTATCCTGGACACTTGGGTGAAGAGAGGGGCGGAGCTGTCCACCGATTACCACCTGGTGGTGAGTGGGCTCAGATGGGGGGGGGTTGCCGGTCAGACCTGGCAGGCCCAAACGTGTCATGAGGGTCTGCTGGGAATGTCTGGCTGAGTCCCCTGTCAGGGAGAGCTTTAACTCCCACCTCCGGGAGAGCTTCACCCATGTTCCGAGGAAGGCGGGGGACTAACGGTGGGTACCGTTCACATTTGAATAGATACGGTAACAATTTCCGGTACCTGCAACTCTGTACCGGTACCCAACGATACCAGTTTTTGGTACTATTGTGTGTGTTTATCTGGCAATGGCTCAGTGGGGGGAAGCAGTGCACCATCAACACTGTACAGTGGGGATGGGGGGGGCTGCTGACCTCAACTCGGAACGTCGTCGGTCGGTGGAAAGAATACTTTGAAGACCCGCTCAATCCCACCGACGCGCCTTCTGAGGAGGAGGCAGAGTTTGGGGATTCGGGTGGACTCTTCTGTCACCGGGCTGAGCTCGCCGAGGTGGTTAAAAAGCTCCTCGGTGGCCCCGGGGGTAGATGAGATCCACCCGGAGTTCCACAAGGCTCTGGATGCTGTGGGGCTGCATGGACATCGGGGGCAGTACCTCTGGACTGGCAGACTGGGCTGTTGGTCCCCCAATCGGAGGGTGCACTCCAACTTCAGGGGGATCACACGCCTCAGCCTCCCTGATAAAGTCTATTAAGGGGTACTGGAGAGGAGGGTCCGTCGGATAGTCAACTCTAGGATTGAGGAGGAGCAGTGTGGTTCTGGTCCTGGTCGTGGAACAGTGGACCAGCTCTACACCCTCTTCAGGATCCTGGAGGGGGCATGGGAGTTCTCCAAACAGTCTACATGTGCTTTGTGGACTTGGAGAAGGCGTTCGATCGTGTCCCCCGGGGATTCCTGTGGGGGGTGCTCCAGGAGTACTGAGTACCAGACCCCCTTGTTCGAGCTGTCCGGTCCCTGTACGACCGGTACCAGAGCTTGGTCCACATTTCTGGTTGTAGGTCGAATCCATTCCCAGTGAGAGTTGGACTCCGCCAAGGCTGCACTTTGTCACCGATCCTGTTCAGAACCTTTATGGACAGGATTTCTGGTCCAGCCGAGGTGTTGAGGGGATCCGGTTTGGTGGCCTCAGGATCGGGACTCTGCTAGAAGGTGTTTGGGCATAATGACAGGAGGAGAATGTGGGAGGTGCAGAAGGAAGTGAAAAGCTGCCTGAAGGAGACGAGGGAGGCTAACAGTAAGAAGCTGGAGATAAAGCTGACAGATAGCAACATGTGCCAAGTTTAGAATGGTATGAAAACCATTACAGGCTACAGCCTGTAGCCCCACCTACAAGTACCTGGGGCTGGAGCTGGACAACAAACTGAGGCGATCAGCAAACGTGTACAGGGAGGGGCTGAGCAGGATCTACTTTCTTAGAAGGCTGGCCTCTTTAAGGGTCACTAAGCCCATGTACATGTTCTGCCAGTCCATTGTGTCCAGGGTCCTTTTTTACGCTGTAGTGTGTTGGGGGGGGGGGGGCAGGAGAAGGGACATTAAGGGTAGTGTTGATGGATGGATGGATGGATGGATGGGGTGGGTGGAGGGGGTGGGTGGGTGGGTGGAGGGGTGGGTGGGTGGATGGATGGACATTAATCTCCCGCAGGAGAACTTCAGGTGTCGGGTAGCGACACATCAATACATCTACAAACATACAGTGGGTACGGAAAGTATTCAGACCCCTTTAAACTTTTCACACTTTGTTTCATTGCAGCCATTTGCTAAAATCAAAAAAGTTAATTTTATTACTCACAGGCTGTCCATTTCTTCTGATCCTCCTTGAGATGGTTCTCCTCCTTCATTGGAGTCCAGCTGTGTTTAAATAAACTGATTGGACTTAATTAGGAAAGGCACACACCTGTCTATATAAGAGCTTCCAGCTCACAGTGCATGTCAGAGCAAATGAGGATCATGAGGTGGAAGGAACTGTCCAAGGAGCTCAGAGACAGAATTGTGGTGTGGCACAGATCTGGACAAGGTTACAAAAGAGTTTCTGCAGCACTAAAGGTTCCTAAGAGCACGGTGGCCTCCATAGTCCTTACATGGAAGAAGTTTGGGACGACCAGAACTCTTCCTAGACCCGGCCGTCCAGCCAAACTGAGCAATGGTGGGAGAAGAGCCTTGGTGAGAGAGTAAAGAAGAAGCCAAGGATCACTGTGGCTGAGCTCCAGAGATGCAGCAGGGAGATGGAGAAAGTTCCACAAAGTCAGTATCACTGCAGCCTCCACCAGTCGGGGCTTTATGGCAGAGCGGCCCGATGGAAGCCTCTCCTCAGTGCAGACATATGAAAGCCTGCATAGAGTTTGCCAAAAACACATGAAGGACTCCCAGACTGAGAGAAATAAGATTCTCTGGTCTGATGAGACCAAGATTGAACTTTCTGGAGTTCATTCTAAGCGGTATGTGTGGAGAAAACCAGGCACTGCTCATCACCTGCCCAATACCATCCCAACAGTGAAGCATGGTGGTGGCAGCATCATGCTATGGGGGTGTTTTTCAGCTGCAGGGACAGGACGACTGGTTGCAGTTGAAGGAAAGATGAATGCGGCCAAGTACAGAGATCCTGGAAGAAAAGCTCTTCCAGAGTTCAGGAGCTCAGACTGGACCGAAGGTTCACCTTCCAACAAGACAATGACCCTCAGCACACAGCTGAAATAACAAAGGAGTGGATCAGAACCACTCTGGACCATTCTGGACCGGCCCAGCCAGAACCCTGACTTAAACCCAACTGAGCATCTCTGAGAGACCTGAAAATGGCTGAACACCACCGTTCACCATCCAACCTGACAGAACTGGAGAGGATCTGCAAGAAGAACCAGAAGATCCCAAATCCAGATGTGGAACGCTTGTTGCATCATTCCCAAGAAGATTCATGGCTGTAGTCGCTCAAAAGGTGCCTCTACTCAGTACTGAGTGAAGGGTCTGAAAACTTATGACCATGTGATATTTCAGTTTTTCTCTTTTAATAACTTTGCAAAAATTTCTACATTTCTGTTTTTTTTCTGTCAAGATGGGGTGCTGATTGTACATTAATGAGAAATAAAATTAACTTTTTTGATTTTAGAAAATGGCTGCAATGAAACAAAGAGTGAAAAGTTTAAAGGGGTCTGAATACTTTCTGTACCCACTGTACATACATAAAAACGATAAAAATGACCAACAATGGTACCAAGAAAGTGCACATCTAAACTGAGCTGTTATAAAGTCTCACAGCAGAAGGAGGAAAGGACTTCCGAAAGCGCTTGGTTCTGCAGCGCAGGGAGAGAAGCTGCTGCTGCCGTTGTTCCTTTGAGCAGATAGACGGTCATGTAGACGGTGCCTGGTGTTGCTCTGTATGCTCTGCACCAGAGTCCTCATCCTCCTCTCCAACACAGCTCCCACAGAGTCCACCTGCCCTCCCATCACGACCCACACTTTCTGATCAGCTTATCCAGCCGGTTTCTGTCCCTCGAGGTCATACTGCCCCCCCAACAGGTGACCCTGAAAAACACAGCGCTGGCTACAGCTGACTGATAAAATATGTCCAGCATTTCACTGCAGACATTAAAAGATATTAATGGATACTTTTGTCAGGATTAAAACATTCTCAAGTCCAGAAAAGGGATTAGATCTGTATTTTTTTGCGCCATGCGACCGCACCAAAAGTCCGGAACAGCTGTCAGAACGGAACGGTTGAAAGAGGCAATCTGCACGATTGGAAAGTCTAGAACATTTGATGGGGGGGGGGGGGGGGGGGGCAGTGCTCTCCTGTATGCTGTCACATGCTGGGGGAGTAGGTTGAAGGTGGCTGACCAAAACAGGCTCAACAAGCTCATTCGGAGAGCCAGTGATGTGGTGGGGGAGGAGATGGACTCTCATACAACCGTTACGGACAGGGGGATCTTGGGGAAGATCAGGTCCATCCTGGGGAACTCTCTCCCCCCCCTGCACAGCACTCTGGACGCTGTGAGGAGCACATTTAGTGCCTGACTGCTCCTATCCAGATGCTCTACAGCTTCCTGCCAGCAGCTACCAGACTGTATGACTCCTCTCTCTGAGATTCTCTGAACCATTTTCTCATTGATTCTCACGTAAATGGGAATTTAAGGTCCTAGCTGTATTTTACTGATTGTATTTATTTTATTGACTTTATTGATTTGTTTATTGGAGCAGCGGCAACTGTTGAATTTCCCTTGTGGATTAATAAAGTATTCTGATTCTGAAAGGGGGGGGGGGGGTTGGATCTCTGGCTGCGGTTGTTTGTCTCCACCGGAGCTCCCTTCATGCTGGCTCTTTCTCGGTCAGCATGCTCTGCTGCACTGACGAGGGGCCGTTCTTTATTTAAACATTTAATGTCAACTAACTAACGTCAACTACATGTACGTGCACAGATTGTCTTTTAGTGACAGACATCACACTCTACCAGCTGGGCTGGAGTTTTGCTGTCTCCATTTGTGTCACGGCGTGATGACGACGGTTTTGTACTCAAAACATTTCAGGAAACAACCATGAGACCGCGCAGAGATGTCGGACCCTGCTGCCAGAATCCAGATCGTTCAAGTCTAGTTCGTTTTAGGAAAACCATGCCCTAAGATCAGGGCGATCCTGACCAATCAGAGCTACCCCCTGAATCCAGTCTTCTCTGACCAGAGGATCTCCAGGAGCTCCAGACTCTTCTCTTTGGATTGCTCCGCTTAGAGGATGAAAAATTTCTTTGTCCCTCAGGCCATCAGGCAGGAAGGAGGAGAGGAGAGTAGGAAATGTTTTCATCATGGTGTTGTTATGCCTTAACATTTTTTTTCTTCTTTTTTCAACGCTTTTCTCTTGAGTGTTCTTTGGTTTTAGTGATGAATTATTTACTGTCTTTTTTTATTTATGTATTTTGATTTTAACTTTCTATTTATTGTGCTTTTTGACTGGTGTGAATGTGAGCAACAGACTGGCACACAATTTCCCTTTGTATCTATCTATCCATCCATCCATCCACCTTTTTGCAGATGATGTCGTCCTGTTAGCGTCATCCTGCCCCAGGTAGAGGAGTTTAAGTATCTCTGGTCTCGTTCAGGAGTGAGGGAAGGATGGAGCAGGAGATGGACAGACGGATCGGTGCGGCGTCTGCAGTGATGAAGACTCTGCATCGGTCCGTCCTGGTGAAGAAGGAGCTGAGCCAGAAGGAGAAGCTCTGGATTTACCGTCCATCTACGTCCCCCCCTCACCTATGGTCACCAGCTGTGGGTCATGACTAGTGTTGTCACAATACTAGTACATTTCCACGGTACTTGATACCAAATTTGATACCGCTTTTGTAACTATAAAGTTTCATCAGCCATGGAAAAATAAATAGAAAACAACATAAATACAGTAATAAAGTAGGTCTGTTATGGCATGAAGCCTTTATGTATTTGAAAGAAAACAAAAAACATTGTGTTCGGTGCTTCCATCAGCCATGACAATGCCAGCAGCCACAGATCTGAACACTGAATAAAGTTTCAACTAACACAACAGGGACTTACAGGATAAAAGATGACTGCACACACACTTGGAGTGAAGCAGTTTTAAACTGTCTATTGATTCATGGGCATGATGATGCTGGATCACCCTCCAAGAATACTACTTATAAAGTTTAATTTATCATCTTTAAAGTCATATTGCCGACTCAAGCACGCTGAATTCCAGTAGTAGCGCAGTTTTGTTTCAAACTCCGTGACACGCATGTTCTCAGTGTGCAAAGATGCGGGATGTCTGACAGCTGGTGTGGGATGATGCACGTTGAGGTTGGAGCGGAGCGCGTGGCCGGAGTGCGGCTGCATGTGGCCGGCTTCGATTAGGAAAGGCCGTACACCGCTCCTAAATGATTGTGGAGGAAACATTTATGGCTCCTTGATGCTCTTTTTCACCACAAAGATGAGGCGGAGCAGCAGCCCCGCTACACTCTGAGGAGACGTCTGAACTGAACTGTTTGGAGGATGAACACCACGCTGGTACCATGAAAATACAGGTACTGTACAACAGTAATGCTGGTACCAACTTGGTACTGAAGTACTGAGTACCGTGACAACTCTAGTCATGACCGAAAGAACCAGATCGCGAGTGAAAGTGGCTGAAATGGGTTTTCTCCGCAGAGGGGCCGGGCTCTCCCTTAGTGATAGGGGGAGGAGCTCGGTCTTCCGGGAGGGGCTCAAAGTAGAGCTGCTGCTCCTCTGTATAGAGAGGAGCCAGATGAGGAGACTCAGGCATCTGGTCAGGATGCCTCCTGGACGCCTCCCTGGTGATCCAGGCACATCCCACCGGGACCAGACCCCGGGAGACCCAGGACACGCTGGAGGGACTATGTCTCATCCTGGGGGAGACCCAGGACACGCTGGAGGGACTATGTCTCATCCCGGACCAGACCCCGGGAGACCCAGGACACGCTGGAGGGACTATGTCTCATCCCGGACCAGACCCCGGGAGACCCAGGACACGCTGGAGGGACTATGTCTCATCCCGGACCAGACCCCGGGAGACCCAGGACACGCTGGAGGGACTACGTCTCATCCTGGGGGAGACCCAGGACACGCTGGAGGGACTATGTCTCATCCCGGACCAGACCCCGGGAGACCCAGGACATGCTGGAGGGACTACGCCTCATCCTGGGGGAGGCCCAGGACACACAGGAGGGACTATGTCTCATCCCAGTGAGGCCCAGGACATGCTCAAGGGACTACGTCTCCCGGCTGGCCTGGGAACGCCCCGGGATGCCCCCGGATGAGCTGGTGGATGGAGCTGGGGAGAGGGAAGTCTGAGCTTCCTGCTTAGGCAGCTGCTCCGATCCCGGATAAGCAGCAGAAGACGAACCGACAGACGGACGGGTGAGTGTCTGTCAGAGTAAAACTGTCATATCGACATGGGCAGTGAGCTGGTTTCTCGGTAGTAAGACCTGCAGGACCTGAAAAAGCTGCTGAGCATCCAGAAGAAAGCCGTGAGGGAGGAAGACAAGAAGTTGTTAAGGATAGTTGTTGCAGGTGCTTAACTTCACCGAGAGGGAGAAAATGTTACTCTTCTGAAAATGCATACAGTGCAGTAATAATAACCATAATTTATTATATAATTACAGCATTGGCTGGGTTTTAAACAGCTGAACCAGATGGCCAACAAATTTCACTGATAAATGTTAGAGTATCCAGAATAAAAGGAGAAATCACTCAAACCTACACAGAATAATCTCACCTTTCCCCATTTTAACCAAAAACAAACAGAAAACTTAAACCAAAGATCATCACTGTATGACTGGAGTGGACAACGTTTTAACGCTATTGCATGTAAAAACCAGTCATTTACCCTGAGAGCCTGTTTAACTCCAGTTTATATCCATCTTTCAGTAACCTAACAACATGAGGCTTTTTAGCTAGAGGTGAACTGGCTGCAGTGGCTCCAGGGAAAATGACATTTTACCTAAAAAACAAACAAACATAAAAAAAAAACACCTTAAAAGTCAGAAGTGAAGGACATTTAACTTACTGGTGTGCGGCAAAAATTCATAGCTCCTGCTGCGCCTCAGAAATTTCTGTCTGACTCCTGTTAAAAGAGGCAAAAAGACCAGTTTAAAAGTTTAAAACATCCCATCATCATTCCAAATCATTTTACACTGTTGAGGGAAACATTGACTCCACGGACTTAAAAAGTGGTGCAACCTACTGCGTTTGCACCACAGCCAACTTGAAATATGATTTTTAGATTTGATATATAAACTCTTATCAATACTGCAAAAACTAGTGGTCTGAATACAAGTTAAAAGAAACTGAAATTGAGAAGAATCAGACTATATTTAGGTGAAACACTGCAAAAACTCAAATCTTACAACTAAATTTTTCTAATTTCTAGTCAAAATATCTCTTCACACTCAAAATGACTTACAGAGAAACATTTCAGTGAGATATAGGAACTTGTTTTAAGGCAATGCATCTTATTTTAGGAAATATTGCTGGTCCCATTGGTAGATTTTTTTTTTACCATTTGCAAGCAAAAAAATCTTGACTAAATAGGGGGAAAAAAAGATTGTTTTGCTTGTAATAAGCAAAAAAAAAAAAAAATCTGCCAATAGAACAAGCAAAATTTGCTTGTTATGATAAGATTTCTTGAAATAAGATCCATCACCTTAAAACAAATCCTATATCTCACTGAAATGTTTCTCTTTAGGTAATTTTGTCTTATTTTGAGTGTGATGAGATATTTGAACTAGAAATTAGAAAAATATACTTGCTAAGATTTGAGTTTTGGCAGTGGATAATCTGCCAGTGGGGGAAGATAATTATACTTGCTAAGATTTCTTGAAATAAGAAAAAAACATGGAGACTAGACAGGGAGAAATATCGCTGAACAAGTTGTAAAACTCTCATTTCAGGTCCCTCATTTAGTGAAAACTGCCCCAAAACTAGTCTGGTAATGCTTTTTTTGTGTTTCTTTCTAATTTTGAAAAGAAAAGATCTTAAAACGAGATTTTTCTTAATTTGGGAATTTCTAAAAAGGCTTTTTTAAAAAGGCAGTGTCCCGTACTGAAGGACAGGGAAACCTGCTAACCACCCACATACCAGGATGGAACTGGTTGAAGGCTTTTATTTTGCCAGATTAATGAGGGTGACATGGGAGTTGAACTTCCAACCTTCTGGCTACTAGATAAGCTGCTCTACCACCTGAACTGCTGTCTCAGATTGTTAAACCGGACTTCTCTGCTACCAGTTCTTGAATTCCAGGTTGGTTTATGTTGGAAAGCCAACAACACTGAAAAGAAGCATCACCAGACTAGTTTGAAGTATTTATCACCTAATAAGAAACCTGACACGAATGTTTCAGATTGTTTTAAGCCAGTCCCCATTGGTCTGAAGTCAAGATATTTTTTCTTATTACAACAAATCTGTGTGTCTGAACTGGTACAGGAGGTCTTAGGACAAGTTTTTACAGCTAAAATTGGGAATGAAAGACAGAAAGTGATCTGAAACAGAGTCTTACTCCTGGGATACACAGTGCGATTTTTTCAATCGTTGCTCGTAGCTCCAACTCAAATTGTGCGAATCAGTCGCAGAGTTCAAAAGTTCACAGCTTGCGATGTTTTTCCTCATACTGTACGAACCGACGCTCGGATGCAATCTGACTGCTCATACTGTGCGTCCTCAAAGACACGTGGGGGTCTTAAACAATCCTGACATGCAATGTAATGAATACAGCTAGTAGTAGAAGAAGAAGAAAACTGAGGAGGAGGAGAAGAAGAAGACAATAACAGCAACAACAACAGCAGCAACATTATGCTATCACCAAAAAAACTGTGCTGTCTTGGTGATTTGCGCTCGTCTTTGTGAAGAATTCGCCAAAAATAAAAGGCAACGATGCCGTGTGTGGACGAGGAATCGTCTGAGCAGACGGGGGCTGTACGGTCTGCCGGTTCTACAACCAGAACTCCGTCCGGTCTCCATGCTGCCTCTGGTTTACTTCTGCTTTTGTTTCACGCATGTGAAATGTGAAAATCTCCGAGGAAAGAGTTCTCCGTCTGGTCGCGGCTCCGCTTCAACATGAGATTCACTCACGAGCCACGACCAGAATATCACACAGGTTTGATTTGCTTGCGACTCAATTTCTGATCGTGAGCTCGTCGTGAGGTGATGATCGTCCTGCACGACGCACGATTTGGCCAAGAGTTGGCCCGATCACCAAACTTGTCGCATGACTGGAAAATCGGTTCAAAAACGGCCAAAAATCGCACCGTGTATGCCGGGATTTAGTGAGATGATTTAACTCAACATTCAGATAAAACAGGCTAACCAGTTTTAGGATTCAGTTACTAAGTAAGAAAAGACATTTACGCTCAAAACATGTTAAAAAACCTTATATATCCTGCTCGTCAAGTTTATTGCTCTCAAATCAAGATTGCAAGGATAGTTTTTGCTGACTATAAGACTGTAAAACTTGGTTAGATAAACTGTTTTTGCAGTAAGGAGAACTGAGAGTTGAAGCAGTTTTTGTCAAACTAAGGATAGCTTCTGTAGCCTCTCTGATGGTCTACGCGGGCCGATAAGCTTCAGCCAAACCGGTCCACTTAACGATATTGAAGGTCGTCTGCATCTTTCTTTTGCAGGAGACTTAACTCAAGCCAAGTATTGCTTTGCCAAAAACTCCTCCTTAAAGTGCAGATGACACAACCTTAACTTCAGTAACTTTGCCATACAAGAACACACCAAGACAAAATCAGTAGTTCTGTGCAGTTAGAAGTTAATCAGACATGTATTTATGTAAATATCCGATGTTAAAGAGGCGCGGCTAAGAGCTAATAGCTTTTCACAAGCGAACCTAGCCTCTATGATGTGACATCAGTGAGAGAAGGACTTCAGGTCAGCTCATTGACTTACATGTATAATCTAAGCTGTGGAAAACATGAAAGATGCTCCAGAACAGCTGGACTGGAACTGGTTTGTGGTGGATCATCAGCTAGAACCGGAGTAGAACTGTAAGCTGTCTACAGTCTGTCTCCAGCCTCAAGTCCACTGGTTCAGCTAAAAGCTGCGATGAGGACACACCGAGCGACTCATAACTGGAACGAGCTGCACTGGTTTGATATAGAGTCAGGCTGGCAGAGGAGAGGCACTCGTTTCCTGCGTTAGCTCACGGCTAACGGCTAGCAGTGAGCTGGCGGCTGCAAATAATTATCCTTTTAAAAATGAGAAGATAACTTCCATGGTTCTAGTGGAGTTTTAAATAGTTGCCGTTTGTAAAGATGAGGATGGAAAGGATACATGTTTGGAAGCAACTGGAGGAGATCTGATGAAGGAGACATACTCGTATGACCGAGCAGCAGCTGTCTGTCCGTACAGCAGATGTCTGACCGATGTGATGAAGGAGACGTCCTCATATAACCGAGCAGCAGCTGTCTGTCCGTACAGCAGCTGTATGACCGATGTGATGAAGGAGACGTCCTCATATAACCGAGCAGCAGCTGTCTGTCCGTACAGCAGCTGTATGACCGATGTGATGAAGGAGACGTCCTCATATAACCGAGCAGCAGCTGTCTGTCCGTACAGCAGCTGTCTGACCGATGTGATGAAGGAGACGTCCTCATATAACCGAGCAGCAGCTGTCTGTCCGTACAGCAGCTGTATGACCGATGTGATGAAGGAGACGTCCTCATATAACCGAGCAGCAGCTGTCTGTCCGTACAGCAGCTGTCTGACCGATGTGATGAAGGAGACGTCCTCATATAACCGAGCAGCAGCTGTCTGTCCGTACAGCAGCTGTGTGACCGATGTGATGAAGGAGACGTCCTAATATAACCGAGCAGCAGCTGTCTGTCCGTACAGCAGCTGTATGACCGATGTGATGAAGGAGACGTCCTCATATAACCGAGCAGCAGCTGTCTGTCTGTACAGCAGCTGTATGACTGATGTGATGAAGGAGACGTCCTCGTATAACCGAGCAGCAGCTGTCTGTCCGTACAGCAGCTGTATGACCGATGTGATGAAGGAGACGTCCTCGTATAACCGAGCAGCAGCTGTCTGTCCGTACAGCAGCTGTATGACCGATGTGATGAAGGAGACGTCCTCATATAACCGAGCAGCAGCTGTCTGTCCGTACAGCAGCTGTATGACCGACGTGATGAAGGAGACGTCCTCATATAACCGAGCAGCAGCTGTCTGTCCGTACAGCAGCTGTATGACCGACGTGATGAAGGAGACGTCCTCATATAACCGAGCAGCAGCTGTCTGTCCGTACAGCAGCTGTATGACCGACGTGATGAAGGAGACGTCCTCATATAACCGAGCAGCAGCTGTCTGTCCGTACAGCAGCTGTATGACCGACGTGATGAAGGAGACGTCCTCGTATAACCGAGCAGCAGCTGTCTGTCCGTACAGCAGCTGTATGACCGACGTGATGAAGGAGACGTCCTCGTATAACCGAGCAGCAGCTGTCTGTCCGTACAGCAGCTGTATGACCGACGTGATGAAGGAGACGTCCTCGTATAACCGAGCAGCAGCTGTCTGTCCGTACAGCAGCTGTATGACCGACGTGATGAAGGAGACGTCCTCATATAACCGAGCAGCAGCTGTCTGTCCGTACAGCAGCTGTATGACCGACGTGATGAAGGAGACGTCCTCATATAACCGAGCAGCAGCTGTCTGTCCGTACAGCAGCTGTATGACCGATGTGATGAAGGAGACGTCCTCATATAACCGAGCAGCAGCTGTCTGTCCGTACAGCAGCTGTGTGACCGATGTGATGAAGGAGACGTCCTCATATAACCGAGCAGCAGCTGTCTGTCCGTACAGCAGCTGTATGACTGATGCGATGAAGGAGACGTCCTCATATAACCGAGCAGCAGCTGTCTGTCCGTACAGCAGCTGTGTGACCGATGTGATGAAGGAGACGTCCTCATATAACCGAGCAGCAGCTGTCTGTCCGTACAGCAGCTGTATGACCGATGTGATGAAGGAGACGTCCTCATATAACCGAGCAGCAGCTGTCTGTCCGTACAGCAGCTGTGTGACCGATGTGATGAAGGAGACGTCCTCATATAACCGAGCAGCAGCTGTCTGTCCGTACAGCAGCTGTATGACCGATGTGATGAAGCAACGATGGATGTAACAGAATATTCCAGAGGACATGACGGCAGTTCCATGTGTTTGAGTCTCACCAGCTCCAGTAAACAGAAGCTGTACACAGAAAAAGTGCAGAGGCTCCTACTGCTACCTGGTAAGTACAACTGCTTCTTTATCCTCTTCAAAATAAAATTCTAAATCTGTAGGAAACCTAAATTAACGAACGCTGCACTTACGAGCTTTTAACAGAAGTTGTATTGACAGTTGTTACTGTTTGTATAACTGGAAAAGAAACTTAAAAACTGCTATCAAACCATTGACTTCAATGTTAAGCTGAGAACGTTCTCTGGCAGACGTCACATCCCTTTTGGGCTCACAGCGCCACCGTCTGGTTCTAATAACTCATCTATGCAGCTGCGCTTGTTTCTGTTACAAAGATCATCATGAAGAACGTTTTGGTCTATAAAACATGGAGGAAATGTCAAAAACGTGTCATCAGCACTTTAAAGCTGTAGTCTACTTGATCATTATTAATAACCTCGTTTAGATGGTGGTTATGGTCCTATATTGCAGTCTACACGACGTGAAGAGCAAAAGAAAAATGGAAAAAAAATCCATCCACTTTAGTGCTGCAGAGACGTTGACCCATGGAAGCCATCTGCCTGCCCCCCCCCCCCCCCCCCCCCCCCCCCTTCCCCCAATTACATCATCTATATACAGTAACTGAAGTGGACTTTGCATTGTTGCAACACTCGTCCAACATCACATTTCCCTCCATGAGTGCAGTCTCTCTCTCCCTCCCTTATGTAAACTCTTCACATTCTCTCATGTACAGCACTTTGAAAACTTCACACTTTTTATCGTGATGTCATGGATGATGCCTGAATATCATCTCTTTCTTTCTACGTTAACACTAAATCATTAAATTGAACTGACATTTTAAACACGACAGAAAACAAACGTTGAGCAGATGAGCATCTTTCTTTGTAAATGTGACTGCAGCTTCCTCACCAGCTTCCTGCAGCAGCCATGTTGTTCTTCCTTAAACACCACGGGAAGGTCAGCTGGAGGCCAGCAGCAGGTTTCTAGAACCTGTTTGGAAAAGAGAGATGGTTAATAAAGAGTCAGCCTGGAGGTCTTCATGCTTGGAGCAACATCCACAATAAACCGATGCAGAAACCAAATCCTACAAAGTTTCAGCACAAACCATTCACTCAGTCAAGTTACCAGTAAAGCATAAAAGCAGGGCTCCAGACTAACTTTCAGCACTGGCTGCACCGGTGCACCTAACTTAGTAATTTGGGTGCATCAGCAAAAAGTTTAGGAGCACCTCATTGTTTCCAGCATCGCTCTCTGCAGCTCATTTTAATCCAGTTTACGGATTTTCTTTTAATCATTTTACATAGACAGTGATGGTGATTGAAGTTATTATGAGCAATAATGAGGTTTAAAAACTGTTTATCTTTAATGTTGTCAGTAGAAAAAAACATCTTTAGGGGGGAAGCTTCACTGAACTTCATGAAACTAAACATTTCAAAATGAAATGTTTTGAGGCTGTGAAGCTTCAGGATGGGCATACCGATAATCTGGAGGTGCTGCTTCGATACCAGCCAGACAAAATATCTGAATCGATACTTTTTTGAGTATTTCGATACCACAGATACAGAATATGAATTTGTTTCCACATCTGAGAGTTTTAGAAATGGAATGATGAAAGCAGCCAGGTTCTAGCTTGTGTCACATGATGGTAACATCACTATTACATTTTATATTTGAACATTTTCCACTGAAAACATTTAAATAATCTTAACCTCTACTTAAGTCATTTGATAACTGAAAGAAGTTTTTAATCTTATTTTTGTTTAATTTTTTTTTTAATAAATATCCTTTATTGTTGTTTCTCAAGTTTTACTTATATCTAGTATTGCCCTTAGATTCAAGATTTAAATGCAAACTGCAATCATTAGCCTTTTTTTAAGGGATCAAAAGTATTGGAAGTGGTATCAATGAAAAAAGTACCCTAAACTACTGGTATCATATCGACATAAAAATTTTCGGTATCGCCCATCCCTCGCTTTTCTTCCAGATCCTAGAGCTCGTTAGAGTTGGATTTATTTATTATTACTATTAAATAACCTCCAGAACACATTAGATAATAGAACAGATACAGAACAGTATCTGACTCAGTGAAGGAGGGACGGGGAGTACAGTTAATGTTTTAACCGACGGGTTGGGTCGCGGGTTCTAGCCTACATCCACGGGTCGGGTCGATGTCGTTCTTCACCGCAGTCTAAAGCCGAGGGGATCAATAAACATACGTAATTTCACGGCGCATTCTAAACCGTAAATAACGGGAAGCGCCGTTTTTTCCGCGCAAACGCGTCGTGAATCTGAACGCGCGGTGGCGTAAATTACGCGCGCTCATGCAAAACCCGCGCGGTGGCGTAAATAACGTGCAGTGGCGTTTTATGTATATTTTATAATAAAGAGGCTGGCTACTTTGTGCTCAGCCAGTAGATGTTAGGGCATTGTACCCTATCAGTGCCCTGCGAGGGCAGACACAACCAGCAGATCGCTGATCCTTGCTGTAAGCCAGGAATACTTGCACTCTGTCATTCTGCTCCTGTCTTTTACAGAGCCAGTTTGAGAATGAGGTGAACTAACAATCAACTCACGATACCTGTTACTTTTGGACATCAAACAGCAGTAATGTTTAACAGACAAATAATTGTCTATTTAAAGAGAAAGTTCGGCTTATGTTTTCGTTCTTTCATGTTTGGAAGAGACATGCCTACGTTAGTCTTCATCTATGGATTGCGGTTCTTATAATGGTCATATTGGCTTATACAATCAGCATGCTATTTGGCATAGTTTCATCTTGGAAAGTGGGAGGAAAAGCTTGCACACTTACTCCCAACTGCATTTATTCCATTTCAATCCCACTGGATCTTCCTGGGTCAAACGATCTTTTTTTCTCCTGCTTGCACCGGTTGATGTGCGTATAGGCCTAACTAAAGTTGTGAACATAATTTAATAAGCAAAACAAAGTCTAATGAAAAAAAAAGTGTAATAAGTCTGATAAAAAACAAAGTCTTTAAAAAAACAAAACTTTAAAGACAGGAGTCGCCATCTGAAGCTGCGTCTATCAGATTTCCATTCATTCAGACCTGCTGTCATGGCACTTTTCTTGATAAGTGTCCTACCATTCTCCATTCTCTATTCTTCGTTTTGAAAAGTTTGGTTCAGCAATCATCTCAGGCTTATGTTTAAGCTCCGTTTTCGTAGGAACGAGACCAAGCCGTTGCTAGGCAACAGTGGCGCTCCTCGTCAACAGTACCAATCAGAGAATTAAAACATTGTCTATTTTACCATCCGTCAAATTGAAGCCTTTCTAGGTAGAAATGTTCAGAACTCTTTGTTTTTTTCTTTTTTGTTTGTTTGTTTTGTTTTTGTGGTGGTGGTGGGAGACATGATTAAAATATCAAGGTTGGAATACAATTCCTACTTTATAAAGGAAAAGTCAAGATTTTACAGTAGGCTAACACAAGTTTAATCTGAATTAAATTATCACGTCCAAATAGAAAAAACAAACAAACAAACAAACCCCAAAATGACGGCCTTAGTTGTCCCAGGATAAGGTGTTCATCAACTTGTAGTTCCCCTTACCTGACAGCAGATGTTGGCAATCTGACTGTGTCGGTGGCGACACCTAAAAGGTCTACATTCCTAATAGCCACTACTGTTATTTCGTGATTTGTGATGTGACTTTTTTTCTCAAAGTGACTCCTGGAGAACACCCCGAGCAAGAAATTAAATATGCAGGTGCAGAATGGTAAAGTGCTGGTCCAGACTGCTGAGTCAGTTGGACACAGGTGCTGACTTCCAGTGCTAGATGGTGTTTGATTGGTCTTGTTTCCTTCCCACTTTACAACAGTCCCTTCTTAATAGGATTTATGTCTAGCAATTGAATGTTTTCTCAGATCACCAGTGACAGATTTTAAACACCTTAAATGTCCAAAAATGTAAAGAGCAGTCCTGAGTAAACCAAAGCACCAAATCTAGACTTTTCCTTTATAAAGTAGGAATTGTATTCCAACCTTGATATTTCAATAACGTCTCCCACCACCACAAAAAGAAAACAAAATTATGTTCACAACTTTAGTTAGGCCTATACGCACATCAACCGGTGCAAGCAGGAGAAAAAAAAGGTCGTTTAACCCGAGGAAGATCCAGTGGGATTGAAATGGAATAAATGCAGTTGGGAGTAAGTGTGCAAGCTTTTCCTCCCACTTTCCAAGATGAAATTATGCCAAAAAGCATGCTGATTGTATAAGCCAATATGACCATTATAAGAACCGCAATCCATAGATGAAGACTAACGTAGGCATGTCTCTTCCAAACATGAAAGAACGAAAACATAAGCCGAAGTTTCTCTTTAAATAGACAATTATTTGTCTGTTAAACATTACTGCTGTTTGTTGTCCAAAAGTAACAGGTATCGTGAGTTGATTGTTCACCTCATTCTCAAACTGGCTCTGTAAAAGACAGGAGCAGAATGACAGAGTGCAAGTATTCCTGGCTTACACCGAGGATCAGCGATCTGCTGGTTGTGTCTGCCCTCGCAGGGCACTGATAGGGTACAATGCCCTAACATCTACTGGCTGAGCACAAAGTAGGCAGCCTCTTTATTATAAAATATGCATAAAACGCCACTGCACGTTATTTACGCCACCGCGCGGGTTTTGCATGAGCGCGCGTAATTTACGCCACCGCGCGTTCAGATTCACGACGCGTTTGCGCGGAAAAAACGGCGCTTCCCGTTATTTACGGTTTAGAATGCGCCGTGAAATTACGTATGTTTATTGATCCCCTCGGCTTGCAATACTTTATTTCAAACCAAAGCGCATCACGGCGTTCCCGTGTTCATCAGAGCCAGTCAGAGATGAAGACTCGCCCTTTCTGTGGGCTTTTATCAGCGTTATTCTCTGAGCTAGGAGTTAGGAGGGAAATAAACACTGAAAAGACACATTTGGAGAAAATCGTTCGCCTGCACCTGCAATCTTTGGCGCATCGGTGCAACCAAGAAAAAAAGTTAGGCACACTGAGCAAATTTTTGGTTGCATATGGGATTAAAGCGGTCGCAGTCTGGAGCCCTGCTTAAAAGGGTTGGCTTGGAACTATGATGGATGATGGATGAAAAAAAGATTATGGATAAAAAAATTATCTGTATTGATCGATATCGATATTTAGTTTTAAAAAAAGAAGCTATTTTAGGTGCATCGTGGCCATTTAAGCTTTTGCTGAATTACCTACATAAAGTAACCCGACGAAACAAACAGAGATCGTTGTGTTTTAAATCATATTGAATAAATCTGTATTTTGATGACGAATAACAAAATACCGACGCTGCGTTGCTGTGTTATATTTCTATCACCATTACACTAACTTGGCAAGGGAGTCATCACCCGGAAACGGCATTTTTCTTGTTAAACATGGATATTATTCGTGTTGGACCTCATTTGAAATTTGCCTGAAAAACCTGAGTTACAAAGCGGCTTAAACTTTCGTTTAGACTCTTTGTTAAAACCAAAGAGGCCACAACAATCTGCAGCCTGCAGCAGGTTCAGTTCTGCTCCGTGTCGTCCTCACCTCCTCCATACAGGAGCAACTTTCACTAGTTTGGGATTAAACCAGGCAAAGACGACATCATCACTACGTTTGGAAAGGAGCTGATTCCAGGTTAGGGACTAACACGCATTGCTGTCGGTAAGTTTCGCTGCTTGTGTAACGTTCTGCTTTATTGTGGATGAGATCGTGGTGGACAGTAGACAGACTAGCTAACTGCTAGCAAGCTAACAGTATAAACTCAAACGCCATCTGATTTTCGACCCCCGTACTTCGTACTAAATCTCCAGGATGCGTTGTTATGCCACGTGAACGTTCGTAAACGGCTCCACCATCAGTATCTTCTTCTTTTTTAAGTTCGTGTCTAAGCAGCAGAGGACGGCTGTCACACACAGTGTTTACAGTTTATGTCATGCAGCCGTTAGCAGCGGTGATGCTGCTATTACAGTCTTCCCACTAGAATACGGGAATAATTTCTGCCTCCGCCGTGTTTTAATCCTACATGTGACCATGGTGAAAGACTAAATAAATCCTAGTCTGAACCGGAATAAGTTATCTGGGAGGGTTTTCTGAAGATCTGTCACGCCTACTGTCCTATTTTCATCATTTTCAACTGTTTACATGCATTAATGTTTTGATTTTTGCAACCGAACAAATACCAGGACTCAGACATTAAATTTCCCCCGACACTTTCACATCATATCTTGACCTAATCTGCATTAAAAGTCGAGTTTTGTATGTAAAACACACGTCTTCTCATAGTTCAATAATGCTTTTCCTCTGTTTTCTTGCCCCCTGGTTGCGTGCGCATCCTATCTGTGACGTTGCTCAGAAACCCATCTATTGGCCGCAAAAGGAGGCCCCACACCATACTAATAAATGATTGTGGTCTAAAACCAAGTGTTTCAGTTTCATTGTCTAACCCCTGTATAATTATACTACTATTTAGAAGTACTGCTATTTATAGTTATTGTACAAGCTACACACATTTTTCAATGCTGCAGGTACCCTTAGGGTTGAAATGGTACAAATGTGTACTTTATATTACTTTGGACCCTTTTTCATAGTATATAAATACTTCTGGCCTCATAAAGACCAATATTGTACTTTTGAGAGAACATTTGTAAAAAATGTACGTACTGGTACAGAAATGTTCCTGTCTCGTACCTCTATCTTTGAGTGTATGTATATACAGTGCAACATAAAAATAATGTTTAACAAGACATTACAGATCTGAACAAAAATATTGTGCATTAATGTATGGGTGCTCTATGTACCTTACTAACTAATTTGTGTAGTGAAACAACAACAAACCATTAAAGACAGACAAAAAAAAGAAAGAAAATGGATAAATAGACAGAAAATACAAATGTAACAAATGGATAGATAATATAAATAATATACAGGTAAACAATGAATAGATATAAATAATGAATAGATTAACATAATTAACATAATACGGATGTCATAAGACACAACATGTTTGGAGGAAAAATGGCATCACACTTGACCCCAAAAACACCATAGCCACAGTGAAGTTAGGAGGTGGGAACATCATGGTGGGGGCTGTTTTTCAGCATGTGGTACTGGCAGACTTCATATCATTAAAGGACGAATGAATGGAGAAAAGTAAAGAGACATTCTGGACCAGAATCTGCTGAAGATGAAAAGAGGCTGGATCTTTCAGCAAGACGACCATCCCAAGCCCGTACTTAATATATGTTACACATAACTTCATTTATGGACATAAATGTTAGCATTTCTTTGTATGTGTGCATTACTTGGGTTGTTGCCGACATCTGGTGAAAATTTAATGTCAGTAGCTCTACTAGAAGCATACTTTCTGAGAAAAATATTGTCATGTTCAACACTTTTTTCCCGGCTGTAATATCGCAGTTGTCTGCAGAGATCGGTATTGGTGGATATCGGAAATCAAGAGTTGAACAATGAACTATTTAATCTGCAAACAATAACAGATTTTTTAAACAGAAGACTAATTTCATCATTTTAACTGACGTCTTGTCTGACACAACTGCGATATGTTCAACTACACCTCCAACTAACTGTGGGGACAGATGAAAGAACAGAGCGTTTTATTCGGGATGAGCAGGAAACGCCTTCACCGACGACCCTGCAGGGTTTTCTTTCTGTAGCAACACTGTAGTCACGACCACAATCAAGCTTGATAAATCCCTTCACTCAGAGCTGCCGAGTCGTATTATGCAAGACCTTGCCCTAATCATCCTTCTGCGACTGCTGGTTGCCATGGTGACATTAGAGCAACAGGAGTCCCAGACAACTGAGGCTTTTCAATGGAAAACTCTGAGGATAAAGAGAGAATTGTGGCAGCCTACAGAAATGTTTCATAACTCATGTTTATAAGGTGCTTAGTCAGTTAGTCGCTGGGTGATGGGAAATGTGTTGTGTGAAGCAGAGAGGTCTGTCCTGAAGGTCACGTCTGGGTTGTGTATTTGAACTGTATGCCTGTATTTACAATCCCATCATCACGTTTCTTTGTTCTTACTTATGTTTCATCTTGAGTCTCCACTCATGACTTAATCAAGCCTGCCAAGCGTGATGAACTGCGCACCAACATTTTACATCAAATTTTCATTTACAAAGTGGCTGTCTGGCCCTGTTGAGTCTACGGAGCCTTATCAATAATGCAACGTCTTGGCCTTAATCATCTCTAACACATACACCCATGGGCGACCGACCGGGCCCGGCTGGGAGCATCTTCACTCCTCCCACCAACCACTGACACAACGCTGCCCTCTTCCAAGGTTACCATAACAACAAGGCTTCTCTATCTGTCAGCAAAGCTACCGTCCAGAGAAACATGAAGGGCATTGCTCCCTTCAGAACGGTCAGTGAAGGCATCATCTAAAGGACTACCAAACCAGCTAATGATGAGGGTGCATAAATACGTAACTACGTCAATGCTCTGCAGCCTTGTGTATGTACATTATGCATACATATATGTATATATATATATATATATATATATATATATATATATCCTCACAGTGAAAACATTCACCTAAATTATCAGGGGAGGATGGTCTAACACTGGAGAACACTTTATTCCTCTCAAAGTATTTATTTATACAGGTAAGTCCCATTGAGACATGCTGTTTGTTGACCAAACACACATGTACATACTGTACAGTAGGTACGGAAAGTATTCAGACCCCTTTAAACTTTTCACTCTTTGTTTTATTGCAGCCATTTGCCAAAATCAAAAAGTTCTTTTTATTTCTCATTAATGTCACTCAGCGCCCCATCTTGACAGAAAAAAACAGAAATGTAGAAAGTTTTGTAGAAAAACTGAAATATCACATGGTCATAAGTATTCAGAGCCTTTGCAGTGACTCATATTTAACTCATATTCTGTCCATTTCTTCTGATCCTCCTTGAGATGGTTCTACTCCTTCATTGGAGTCCAGCTGTGTTTAATTAAACTGGTTGGACTTGATTAGGAAAGACACACACCTGTCTATATAAGAGCTTCCAGCTCACAGTGCATGTCAGAGCAAATGAGGATCATGAGGTGGAAGGAACTGTCCAAGGAGCTCAGAGACAGAATTGTGGCGAGGCACAGATCTGGACAAGGTTACAAAAGAGTTTCTGCAGCACTAAAGGTTCCTAAGAGCACGGTGGCCTCCATAGTCCTTACATGGAAGAAGTTTGGGACGACCAGAACTCTTCCTAGACCCGGCCGTCCAGCCAAACTGAGCAATGGTGGGAGAAGAGCCTTGGTGAGAGAGTAAAGAAGAAGCCAAAGATCACTGTGGCTGAGCTCCAGAGATGCAGTAGGGAGATGGAGAAAGTTCCACAAAGTCAGTATCACTGCAGCCTCCACCAGTCGGGGCTTTATGGCAGAGCGGCCCGACGGAAGCCTCTCCTCAGTGCAGACATATGAAAGCCCGCATAGAGTTTGCCAAAAACACATGAAGGACTCCCAGACTGAGAGAAACAAGATTCTCTGGTCTGATGAGACCAAGATTGAACTTTCTGGAGTTAATTCTAAGCGGTATGTGTGGAGAAAACCAGGCACTGCTCATCACCTGCCCAATACCATCCCAACAGTGAAGCCCGGTGGTGGCAGCATCATGGTATGGGGGTGTTTTTCAGCTGCAGGGACAGGACGACTGGTTGCAGTTGAAGGAAAGATGAATGCGGCCAAGTACAGAGATCCTGGAAGAAAAGCTCTTCCAGAGTTCAGGAGCTCAGACTGGGCCGAAGGTTCACCTTCCAACAAGACAATGACCCTCACACACAGCTGAAATAACAAAGGAGTGGATCAGAACCACTCTGGACCATTCTGGACCGGCCCAGCCAGAACCCTGACTTAAACCCAACTGAGCATCTCTGAGAGACCTGAAAATGGCTGAACACCACCGTTCACCATCCAACCTGACAGAACTGGAGAGGATCTGCAAGAAGAACCAGAAGATCCCAAATCCAGGTGTGGAACACTTGTTGCATCATTCCCAAGAAGACTCATGGATGTACCAGCTCAGAAGTACTTCTACACAGTACTGAGCAAAGTACTGAATACTTATGACCATGTCATATTTCAGTTTAATTTTTAATAGATTTGCAAAAAATTTCAAATTTCTGTTTTTTTTCTGTCAAGATGGGGAGCTGAGTGACATTAATGAGAAATAAAATTAACTTTGTCTTTTTATTTTGGCAAATGGCTGCAATGAAACAAAGAGTGAAAAGTTTAAAGGAGTCTGAATACTTTCTGTACCCACTAAATGGTGGGAAGAAGTTGGAGAAAACCCACATATACACGTGGGAAACATGCAAACTCCACACAGACAGACCACTGTTCAAACCCCTCCCCCACCGAGGCTCAAACCAGCAACCTTCTTGCTGTGGGTGATGCGCTGACCACCACACCACCGTGCTGGTCACAAACTATTAGACTGTACAAAAATTCAGGAACCAAAACCAGGACTAAAGGAGGAGAAAATACTCAAATTCCTCAACTGAACACCCACCGAACTCTAGATGTAGAAATATAAAGCTAGCAAGCTAAACAGGAAGCTGATTTGGGGAAGTCGCAGGCAAAGTTAAAGACTGATTCATTCTAACTTTAATTACAACAACCAACTCAATTCATCTAAAACTCTGACCCTATAAAACGCAGCTTCAGTTTCACAAGTGTAATCTGGATGCAATAACTATCTCTGTTTACTACAACTGCACTTCACGGATTGGTGCTGGCGCTCTCTGGCTTTTCCTCACATATTAAAAGCTCCTTCGGGTTACGCTGCACACATCAGTAAATGAACACAACCCTACAGCAGAGATTACCACGGCACTTCAATCAACGCAGATGTGTGAGGCTTCACAGACCCGTAAACACAGCTGCTTATACATGCTCGACAATAATGTGCAAAAGATTCACTCAATGCATTTTGAAACATGGAAGTTCTAAAGAGGAAAATGTCCAGAGATGCTTCTGATATTACAAATGATAGCAGCAGCATTTCACTCACTGGCCAAACTTCTGCAGGATGACTTGACCGAAACAAACGAAGCGAAGTCAGAGCAGAGACTGACGGATGTGTCTGATCCCAGCGGACAGCTTCGCTGCTCCTGCTGTGCTCCCTCTGTCCCAGAACATCAGCTTATCACCTCATCCACTCGCTACACTCAGGATTAAATATGAGAACGTACCTAAAGGATCATTCGGCATAACAAAGAGATGCTGTTGCCCCTATTACTCTATCGGACATGATGAACATTTAGCATATAATAGGAGGTTTGGCCCCTGTTATGGACCCGAGTCCCAATGAACGTCCATTTAAAGGTTGATGGGAGAACGAATGTGAAATCAAAACCCTGAAGAGATGGATGTAAAATGAAAACAGTGAATGGAGACACACTAAAGCCCAATCTCACTTCTCCCACTTAGCCCTTCCTTTCTGTTGCACATTCATGTGTAGAGGTAGGGGGTTTCAGTCCTGTTAGGACAGAGGGGTAGGGTGTACCGTTCCCTTACTTTGCCGATAATCCAAGCATAGAAGAACAAATTCGCTGTTTACATTGTGCTCAGAGTGACTGAGCTGCAGACAAACACAAGAGGGGTTGATATTGATTTATAAGAAAGAAAGAAAAAGAGAAAGAACGCACCGCAGCTTCCATAGTGCCGTGAACTCACATGAGCGCGCATCGGGGAAATACAATGTTTTACTGTTTAGGCTCTAAAAATCTAGTAAATGATGGTTTCCAGTAAATTCTGGACGCTACCCACTCAGGACACTTGGATTACTTTGGACGAGCAGTATGGAGGAATATTGACCTTTTCTTGTGGACTTTCATGGACCTTTTTGTGTTGAGCGCCAGTGAACTCCAGTATATGAAAGTTGGGGGAAAATGAAAACCTGTCCGATCTCCGGCTGCATTTGAAATATTAAAAAAGTGCTCCAGGGTCTTGCTCAGCATGGGGATGAGGAGAAAATGAAGGACTATCAATCTGTGGGTGTACTATCCCTTTTAAGATCCCTCTGAAACCGATACCAATTACAAATTATTTTATCAGTTAAACATCAGGAATATAAAAAGCTAATGGCGCTCTGCTAATGTGAATCTGTGTTTGCTTCTGCAAAGACATGACCTGTACTGACCTGCAAACCCAGCAGCACCAGTTACACATCAGGCTAAAACCAATTCCTCAAACTAACTTTGGCATATTGTGATTGCACATAAACACCATACATCACAGAAGCTGTGCAGAGAACCTAGAAACAAACAAAGATTTCAAAACCTTTACCAGGAAAAAAACCAACTAGCTAACCACTGAATGTTGGATCGTTATTTTCCAGCCTGTGTAGCGTGTTCCTAAAGTCAGTTTAGCTGCATGTCATAAGACAGAGCCCACATGTTGCTGCACAGGGACACCCTGACGACCACAATGTCACACTGGCCTTTACAAGGAGAGGAGAGGGGATCTCATCTCACACACGCATTCAAAACCAATAAAATAAACATCTAAAAACACCCTCCATGTTTTCTGTGAAGGCCTGAAGAGCAAAGGGCGACTATGTAAAAGTAGAGCCTGCATCAGAGCCGGGTTCAAAGACTTCCGTCACTACTAGCGACACAAATATAGCTCAGCGGCTAAAGCAGGAGCTGACATTGATTTCAAAGGCTTTTCAGAAAGTTTCTTGTCAAACTGAAAAGCACAAAACTCCACGTTGTCTGTGCTGCACCTGTCAGTGGAAGATCTTACCAGTATCAGGAGAGGCTGTGCAGGAAAATGCTCCATGCAGTAGTATTCTGGCAGAGCATTCTGGTCCACGTTAGACTGGCTGGAAACAGCTATTAAGCCCTTATCAGAGCCGCACACCTTACACAGGGCTGCGTTGCCCATGATGCAAGGCTTCCAGTCTATCCCATCCGAACGTAGAGGAATCCAGGGGAGTGCATTTAATCACTCTAATAATCCACTCCCTGCCCCTGCTTCCAGTGTCCTCCCCCTAAAACTCTGACAGGCTCCCGTCCAGGAGGGGCGAACCCCTCAGACTCGTCCGTTTGGCCTCAGCAGGGCTTCTGTCCCTGATGCACCAGGTTTTCCTGCTACAACAGCCAGCACAGTGCTAACTCTTTCCCTATGCTAATTCCAAATGTCTGACCATTGACTAACAACCACCCCCCACCTCTCCCTGCCACCTCCCCACCCAGCTATTTTTACACCCACTAGCCCAGCTATGCATGTAGAGAGAGAGGGTGGTCCGCATAGGGGCGGCCTGGCAAACCAGGAATGGGGAGGTCACATCACTGACACAGCAAGTATGGACCAGTTCGGCCAACATGTGGAACATAACCTCATATCACACTCGGTATTTGTCAAAGTAGCCTTAGTCTGTACGAAAGAACAAATGAGAACAGGACACCCCTCACACGGTCCCACCTCCTGAAACATGACCTTTACGTGTCATCTGAAGCCGTGTACGTTCTGGCCTTCTGTTATCAAGTCTAAGAAATAATTCAACCTCACAAACACATTTAGCTGCTTTAGTCGCAGAATGATTGATGGGGGAGAATGACCCTTCATGTTTGTGTCCTCACCAGGACTGTGGAGGATACCGGTTCACTGAACTCACCCAGGAGGAGGGGAACCATCTGGGACATGACTGTTAACTGGTCCAGATCGCATAAATGTACTCTGATTACATAAGTACTCGCTGTTAAAAGCAAAACACCAGCAGAGCTTTGCTCATGCCATGAACACGGCTCAAGATCACCTCTGAGAAAACGAAATAAAACAGAAGGATTCACCATCAGTGGAGTCCAGGCTTCACTGAGTTAGAGTTAAAACCTGGAGACCTTTATGGTGGAACTGTGTGATCAGGTCTTCTTTCAGAGGCAGCGAGACATCAGCATGTAGACACTGTCTACTGTCCCTGAGAACTCTATTACTTTTTAATCCACGAGAACCCCTCAGTTATATTGTCCCCTAAAGCATTAGAACAGTGGTGTCCAAAGTTGGTCCTCAAGGGCCGCTGTCCTGACGGTTTTCCATGCCTCGTTGCACCAGCACAGCTGACTCAAATTAAATGAATCTAAAGGCCTGTGAATTTGAGTCAGGTGTGTGTTGGAGAAGGGGAGACATGGAAAACCTGCAGGATTGTGGCCCTCGAGGACCGGAACTGGACACCCCTGCTTTAGAACTTTTACATTGCCTTTAAAAAGTTAAGAACACTATACTACACTATAAGAATCCCTACAGCTCTAGAACGCCACTGACGTGTAGATTTCTAGAACCACAAAGTCCTCTACAGCTCTAAAAAACCTCTGTCCCATAGAAATCTAGAACCCTATTGTCCCCTACAGCTCTACAACGCCACTGACCTGTAGAAATCTAGAACAAAAGGTCCTCTAAAGCTCTAGAAATCCTGTTTCTTAGAAATCTAGAACCCTGTAGTCTCCTACAGCTCTAGAACACCACTGAACCATTTAAATCTATAACCATAAAGTCCTCTAAAGCTCTAAAAAACCTCTGTCCTGTAGAAATCTAGAACCCTGTAGTCCCCCACAGCTCTAGAACACCACTGACTCGTAGATATCTAGAACCAAAAAGTCCCCTACAGCTCTTGAAATTCTCTGTCTCTTACAAATCTAGAACCCTGTGGTCCCCTGCAGTTTCAGAACTCCACTGACCCGTAGAAATCTAGAACCATAAAGTCCCATAGAAATCTAGAACCCTGTAGTCCCCTACAGCTCTAGAACGCCCCTGACCTATTGAAATCTAGAACCATAAAATCCTCTGCAGCTCTAAAAAACCTCTGTCCCATAGAAATCTAGAACCCTATAGTCCCCTATACAGCTCTAGAACTCCAATGTCCCCTAGAACTCTAGAACACTATAGTCCCCTATACAGCTCTAGAACTCCAATGTCCCCTAGAACTCTAGAACACTATAGTCCCCTATACAGCTCTAGAACTCCAATGTCCCCTAGAACTCTAGAACACTATAGTCCCCTATACAGCTATAGAACTCCAATGTCCCCTAGAACTCTAGAACACTATAGTCCCCTATACAGCTCTAGAACTCCAATGTCCCCTAGAACTCTAGAACACTATAGTCCCCTATACAGCTCTAGAACTCCAATGTCCCCTAGAACTCTAGAACACTATAGTCCCCTATACAGCTATAGAACTCCAATGTCCCCTAGAACTCTAGAACACTATAGTCCCCTATACAGCTATAGAACTCCACTGAACCATAGAAATCTAGAACCATATAGTCCTCTACAGCTTAAAAAACCTCTGTCCCATAGAACTTTGGAACATTATAGTCCCCTACAGCTCTAGAAGTCCACTGACCCCTGGAACTCTAGAACCATATAGTTATCTACAGCTCTAGAACTCCTATGTCCTGTTGAAATCTAGAACCTTGCTGTCCCCTGCAACTCTAGAACTCCACTGTCCCCTAGAAGTTTTTATGCATCCTTTGTATGGCATAAGAAGATGCTGATGCTGGACCAGTTCTGGTCCATGGTGATTGAAGACGAAGCGGCAGGGGAACCGTTCTTCCTTCAAGCACCTGACCCTCTGAGCTGGAGTTCTTTAAGAACTGTACGACAATAATTCAGGCTTTCGCAGTGATGGGTGAGTAATACTCCAACCTGTATTCCTCTGCTGGACTTGGAGGTTACACAGAGAACCAGAGCAGAACCTCCATGCAACCATTCGAATGTCCACACCCACACTGAAAAGTCCTCTTTCCCCACATTGTGATGTCCAGCCTTCATGTCCCGGGCTGTTTAATGTCAGCAGGCTGAAGCGGATCTGTGTCAGGCCGTAGCCCAGAGCAGACCCGCATCGATCCAGCTGGACTCAATGCAAATTAAAGCAACTCAGACCTTTTCATGACAATTGACTGGTTGCAGAGAATTAATGGGGAGCTGTTTAAAAGGGGCTTTGGAAATGTGTGTCTCATCCACAGTCAGATGTCTGTAGTAACTGTGTGACATCAGGGAGGTAAATGTCTCTATTCTCTCTGGACTCTTCTGGGTCACCACTCACACAATCATCTCACTGTTGAAAATATCACCCAAACAATTCTCATTCATGGACCACGTTAGCGCCGGGAGAAAGGCGGCCATTGTCCTCGGCCGGAGAGCACATGAGAACGTTTTCTGTGAATGACTGAACACTAGTGAGCAGGAGAGCCATTGTGTGTTGTCACGTTTGCCGTTGTTTTGTCTAAAATGATACGATGAGGGATGAAAACATCGGCTTTACTATGACTGTTGTTGCACTAGGAGACGGGCTGCTTTACGGGGCCTCGCTGCAGATGTAAGGTGAGGAGAATGACCTGCTCGCTTCCAGAAATACCCGCCAGGGTGCAGGCGGGGTCGTAGCAGCAGTCTCACGTCTGTTAACAGTTCACAGAGTTGTAGTCGAGTTCAGCAAAGCCAGAAATGCTTTAACACATGCATCACTCAGAAATGTCCATGAAAAGACCCTCTAACAACTACCACCCTATGGGTGGGGGGGGGGGGGGTATTTGAAGGTGAAACCAAAGATGATAGTTTTACAGTGTGTTAATCATCAAGCTGACATTGAAAACACACTTAATCTCACACATTTCATTGAACACGGCAGAAAGATTAAAATGCAAATTCTCTTTTTCCCACCGCTGATTGTAAAAAGTTACGATAAATTAGATTTTTGAGATAAAAAATATGAGACTGAACGCGGCAGGTTTACATGTAAAGTCTATAAAAACGCGCATCGAGGACCGTCAAACAGCCAGGACCTATACTGGCCAGGACCAGGACCAGCAAGGACCAAGACCTGTACCAGCCAGGACCTATACTGGCCAGGACCAGACCCGTAACAGCCAGGACCTATACTGGCCAGGACCAGGACCAGCAAGGACCAAGACCTGTACCAGCCAGGACCTATACTGGCCAGGACCAGACCCGTAACAGCCAGGACCTATACTGGCCAGGACCAGGACCAGCAAGGACCAAGACCTGTACCAGCCAGGACCTATACTGGCCAGGACCAGGACCCGGAACAGCCAGGACCTATACTGGCCAGGACCAGGACCTGTACCAGCCAGGACCTATACTGGCCAGGACCAGGACCCAGAACAGCCAGGACCTATACTGGCCAGGACCAGGACCCGAATCAGGCTGAACCAGGACTGAATCAGGCTGAACCAGGACCAGGACCCGGAACAGCCAGAACCTAGACTGGCCAGGACCAGGACCAGCCAGGACCAAGACCTGTACCAGCCAGGACCTATACTGGCCAGGACCAGGACCAGCCAGGACCAAGACCTGTACCAGCCAGGACCTATACTGGCCAGGACCAGGACCAGACAGGACCAAGACCTGAACCAGCCAGAACCATACTGACTCAGTTGAGACCAGGACCAGCCAGGACCAAGACCTGAACCAGCCAGAACCTATACTGGCCAGGACCAGGACCTGAACCAGGCTGGACCTAGACTGACCAGGACCAGGACCAGCCAGAACCAGACTGAATCAGGCTGAACCATACTGAACCAGGACTGAACCAGACAGAACCATACTGACCAGGACCAGCTGACCAGACTGAATCAGCCAGAACCAGGACTGAACCAGACCAGAACCAGACTGAACCAGCCTGAACCAGACTGAATCAGCCAGAACCAACTGAACAGGCTGAACCAGCCAGGACCAGACTGAATCAGGCTGAACCAGACTGAATCAGCCTGAACCAGACTGAACGCTGAATCAGGCTGAACCAGACTGAACCAGGCAGAACCAGACTGAACCAGACTGAATCAGGCTGGACCAGACTGACTGGCCAGAACCAGGGAACCAGAACCAGGACTGAATCAGCCTGAACCTAGACTGAATCAGGGACCAGACTGAACCAGGACCTGAACCAGACTGAATCAGGATCTGAACCAGACTGAACCAGAACTGATTGGTGTAAATCAGAGCTGAATCAGGGACTGAACCAGACTGAACAGGCTGAACAGGACTGAACTAGGCTGAACCAGACTGAATCAGGCTGAACCAGACTGAATCAGGCTGAACCAGACTGAACCAGACTGAATCAGGCTGAACCAGACTGAACCAGACTGAATCAGGCTGAACCAGACTGAATCAGGCTGAACCAGACTGAATCAGGCTGAACCAGACTGAATCAGGCTGAACCAGACTGAACCAGGCTGAACCAGACTGAATCAGGCTGAACCAGACTGAATCAGGCTGAACCAGACTGAATCAGGCTGAACCAGACTGAATCAGGCTGAACCAGACTGAATCAGGCTGAACCAGAGTGAATCAGGCTGAACCAGAGTGAATCAGGCTGAACCAGAGTGAATCAGGCTGAACCAGAGTGAATCAGGCTGAACCAGGGACTGAATCAGGCTGAACCAGACTGAATCAGGCTGAACCAGACTGAATCAGGCTGAACCAGACTGAACCAGGCTGAACCAGACTGAATCAGGCTGAACCAGACTGAACCAGGCTGAACCAGACTTCACCTTCTTTGGCTTCTGATATCAGATAGAATGTTTCCAGTCTGGTTGTATCCTCGTCATCACAGAGGACCAGAACAGAGACGAGACGGGACTTTGCGTGGGTTTCTCAGCACCACCGTGGTTTGGCCTGTCAGAACCGCAGAGCTCTGAAATCCAGGTCCTCGTCCTCATCTTTGTCCTCGCACGATGAGTCCATCTGCATCACCGTGATGTCAAACAGGCCAGAGCTGCACACTCTTCAGAAACTGCTGCCTGAGGACAGTTATGTCCACGGACAGACAGCACGAGGACAGTTATGTCCACGGACAGACAGCACGAGGACAGTTATGTCCACGGACAGACAGCGCGAGGACAGTTATGTCCATGGACAGACAGCACGAGGACAGTTATGTCCACGGACAGACAGCACGAGGACAGTTATGTCCACGGACAGACACCACGAGGACAGTTATGTCCACGGACAGACAGCACGAGGACAGTTATGTCCACGGACAGACAGCACGAGGACAGTTATGTCCACGGACAGACAGCACGAGGACAGTTATGTCCACGGACAGACAGCACGAGGACAGTTATGTCCACGGACAGACAGCACGAGGACAGTTATGTCCAGGGACAGACAGCACGAGGACAGTTATGTCCACGGACAGACACCACGAGGACAGTTATGTCCAGGGACAGACAGACCTCTGGCCTCTGATAACAGAGAGAAGGAATCCGTTGATAAACGACTTCATGTCCATGTCGGTGGTGTCTGTCTCCGTCACCTCTGAGGACACGCTGTTGGACAGCTCTGACACCTGAGGGCCCGTTTTCCTCCATTAACCTTCTCCTTGCAGTGATTTCGTTAACATCTCCTCCTTTCCCCGAGGAGCCGTCATCTGCCAACACCCTCATCCAATCAAGGCAGTATGTGCATGTGTGTGTGTGTATGTGTGTGTGTGTGCATGTGTGTGTGTGTGCAGTGTGTGTGTGTGTGCATGTGTGTATTACAGGTCAATCTCAGCCTTCACCAGGTAGTTCAAATGCTCCTGTGAGCGATGCTGGAGTGTAGCTTGCAAAAGCCTCCTTTCCCGTCCCACCACCAGTCTCGGTGCTCCCTCTGGGGGGGGGGGGGGGGGTGTAATCCATGGGGCGGGGCCGGTGCAGACAACAAATGCTTTTAATCTGCCACGGGCCATATGGCTCGCTGGCCGAGGGAGGAGGGACGATGCTGCTTTATGCCTTCACTGTGGGGGAGAAACTCATCTGTGTGTTTACTATCGATGCAAACCTTCCTTTTCTGCCCTCTTAACTGCTTCATCCATACGAATCCTTTATTTCACAGCCATGCCAAAACTTACATAAACACCATCCACTTGTGACGTTAGAGCTGAACAGGGGGACATGTGGTCCATGTAGGAGAGTAATGCGGTGCAGCGGGGGGTGCGGTTACTCATCTAAGCTAACACAAATCTGGGATTTAACGACTAACACACTGTAAATATCAAACATTCAGATATACGTATCAATCAGCAGTGTCTGGCCATAAGGAACAGGGCCACATTGTAGAACAACTGCTATGCAAAGAAGAAAACATGAATTATAGAAACTGGAAGGCTGTGTTGCTATGGAAACACAGATTTGGGAAAGCTTAACGCATGGATTTTGTTTTGTTTGAAAATGAGGGACCTGCAGAAAATGTCTATTTCTGTCAAACCGGCTGATCTGAACGTGATGGAGGTCGGCAGATCTGCAGAGCTGCTGAGAAGTTTAAGTACTGACCGAGTTTTCCTTTTTCATTCTGCCTCAGTGATGAGAGACGTGCACGAATATGCTCCTCTGATGACCGGACAGACAACCAGGACTGACCGGACAACCAGAGATGTGCTGAAATGTGGCGCTTCAGTGACTGCAGTGAAACAAAGATGTGTTTTATTCTCCTAAGACATGTCAAGCTTTTGGTTGTCTGCACCTGAACGCACCAGAATGCACTAAAACGCACCATAACTCACCAGAATGCACCTGAATGCACCAGAATGCACTAAAACGCACCATAACTCACCTGAATGCACCAGAATGCACTAAAACGCACCATAACTCACCAGAATGCACCTGAACGCACCAGAATGCACTAAAACGCACCATAACTCACCAGAATGCACCTGAACGCACCAGAATGCACTAAAACGCACCATAACTCACCAGAATGCACCTGAATGCACCAGAATGCACTAAAACGCACCATAACTGCACCAGAATGCACCAGAATGCACTAAAACACACCATAACTCACCAGAATGCACCTGAACGCACCAGAATGCACTAAAACGCACCATAACTCACCAGAATGCACCTGAACGCACCAGAATGCACTAAAACGCACCATAACTCACCAGAATGCACCTGAATGCACCAGAATGCACTGAAACGCACCATAACTCACCAGAATGCACCAGAATGCACTAAAACGCACCATAACTCACCAGAAAGCACCTGAATGCACCAGAATGCACTAAAACACACCATAACTCACCAGAATGCACCTGAATGCACCAGAATCCACTAAAACGCACCAGAACTCACCAGAATGCACTAAAACGCACCATAACTCACCAGAATGCTCCTGAATGCACCAGAATGCACTAAAATGCACCATAACTCACCAGAATGCACCTGAATGCACTAAAACGCACCATAACTCACCAGAATGCTCCTGAATGCACCAGAATGCACTGAAATGCACCATAACTCACCAGAATGCACCTGAATGCACCAGAATGCACTAAAAGGCACCATAACTCACCAGAATGCACCTGACTGCACCAGAATGCACTAAAACGCACCATAACTCACCAGAATGCACCAGAATGCACCAGAATGCACTAAAACGCACCATAACTCACCAGAATGCACCTGAATGCACTAAAACGCACCATAACTCACCAGAATGCTCCTGAATGCACTAAAACGCACCATAACTCACCAGAATGCACCTGAATGCACCAGAATGCACTAAAACGCACCATAACTCACCAGAATGCACCTGAATGCACCAGAATCCACTAAAATGCACCAGAACTCACCAGAATGCACCACTAAAACGCACCATAACTCACCAGAATGCACCTGAATGCACTAAAACGCACCATAACTCACCAGAATGCTCCTGAATGCACTAAAACGCACCATAACTCACCAGAATGCACCTGAATGCACCAGAATGCACTAAAACGCACCATAACTCACCAGAATGCACCTGAATGCACCAGAATCCACTAAAATGCACCAGAACTCACCAGAATGCACCACTAAAACGCACCATAACTCACCAGAATGCACCTGAATGCACCAGAATCCACTAAAACGCACCAGAACTCACCAGAATGCACTAAAAGGCACCATAACTCACCAGAATGCACCTGAATGCACCAGAATGCACTAAAACGCACCATAACTCACCAGAATGCACCTGAATGCACCAGAATGCACTAAAATGCACCATAAAGCACTATAGTGCCCCAGAACACACCAGATTGCATTATAATCATAATGCACCAATGCACCAGAATTGGAACAGAATGCACCAAAATGCACCCTTACGCATCATAATAGCACAAGGACACACCAAAATATACAAGAATGCACCAAAATGAACTAAATTCACCAAAATGCAACAGAATGCACCAAAATGCACCATAATATACCATAACTGCACCAGAACACAGCAGAATGCACGAGGATGCACCCGAATGCATCAGGATGCACCTGATAATGCACCTGAGCACACCAAAGTGCACAAAAATGCACCAGATTGCATCATAATCATCATTCACTAGAACTGCAACAGAATGAACCATAATGGACCAGAATGTACCAAAATGCACCCATACGCATCATAATTGCACGAGGATGCACCAAAATTCACTATAATGCACCTAAATGCACCAACCAAACCAGAACAGGTCCACCTGAATAAGGTGGCTAGTTGCTTTTCAGATTTTCTTTTAAAACTTGTAGTTCCTTTTTGTTTTAATCTTTTTTCACGAAATATTTGATGGAGCTCCACTAAATAAAACTTCTAAGCAAATACTTTAATACTTGAAATACTTTCTTTTTTAATTTCATAAAAAGAAATGAATCCCAACATGTCAGCAGGGCAGGTTTTCTATGATATTCTGCAGCCATCAACAAATGTATCAGCTGATTAACTGATGATATCTGAAATGTAACCCATAAGCAGAGGAGATGGGTCCTTCAGGTTTTGAGTTGACCTTTTTATCCTCACTTTCAGGGCCAGTTGTTGGTTTCTTCTAACAACAATGAGGAGAAAACACCAATTTCAGAAAGCAGATATGGGAGGAAAGACTCTATTTTAGCATGGCTCAGGGAGGGTGGCCATCTGCCCGAGCAGCTGGGGTGAGGGCACAGGAATCCACGGCAGAACTGGGAACTGCAGGAGCCACTTTGACTATTCTTGTTTTACTGTGATTTATTGTACAGAGTGCAACGTCTGGCAGGTGCAACACAAACCTGCACGAGCACCTGTCTGAATAATTGTTTTAAAATGTAGATTATCCTGATTTGTTTGTGTCATAAATGCGAGACAGTGCTTCAGCTGACCGGGTTTGGCTCAGCAATGCCATAAAATGTGAAGTTTAGAGAAAGCAATCAGAAAGCCATCTGACTGTCAAGTTTTATGAGTGCAGCTGTGACGTCGGCAGTTCTGTACGAGGCTGCAACACCTTTGAAGGACAGGAACAATGAGGAAACACACACTTGTGTGCATGGATGGCGATGCCTGGCCTGCATCCAGGGGAGCAAACTAATCGCAGCGCGCTCGAACAGCTCCGCTTAATTGAATTGCAGCATTTACAATGTTGTTTTAAGCCTCGCAGCTTTATTGTGGCATCTCAAAATCCACAACAGAGGGAGAGCTGGTGTGCAGAGGGACGGCGGACCTGCCTAAAATAGCAGGCCGGACGCCCACAGAGCCGGGAGAGCTGGGAACGGCTCTGATTGGAGAGGGAAGAGGGGGAGAGATGGGGGGAGGAAAAGCTGGGAGGACACGGATGTAGGTGGGCTGGAATCATGGACACAGTCTCAGGTGGTAACACTAATATCACACCTTTTTACACACTCTCAGTTCTTTCTGTGTTCGAGTTTTCACATTAAATTCAAATTATCGCCTCCTGCTTCAATCCCCCCCACCCACACACACACACAAATGATCTGCAAGAATTTTATATTTAAACAGGAATGATTTTTAACTGCAGATGAACAGAGACGTTGGTCAACTGCAGCGTGAAAGTGGTTATAGACCAGAGTCTGCAACCTTTACGTACCGAAGAGCCATTTTTACTTTAACCCAGCTAAATAATCGTCGTCCAGAGCCGCAAATATTTTATGGCCTTTTTTATTGATAAATACTTACTTTATGAAATTTATTGCCATTTTTAAAGAACCACAGTTTTATTTTAACTTTAAGGTTTTGGAAAACAGAACTCTGGAATGGGATTAGGGCCACTGAAGAAAAAAAATTCTGAGATTAAATTCTGAATTTTTCCAAGAACATTAAAAAGAGAGAGAGAGAGAGAGAGAGAGAGAGAGAGAGAGAGAAAAAAATTCAGTTGGTTTTTTTTATTTCCAAAAATGTCAGAATTCTGACGTTTTTCCCAGAATTATGACTTTTTTCACGATAAAAAAAAATCCCACAATTTTTTTAAATGTTCTGGGAAAAGGTCAGAAATCTGAGATGTAAGTCAGAATTATGACTTTTTTTCAGTATTAAGAAAAAAAAAAAAACTCCAGACATTTAAGAAAAATGTTTTGGAAAAAAGTCAGAATTCTTTTTTTTTTTTTTTTCAAAAATTAAAAAAAAAAAAATCCCCAATTTTTTAAAAAAAATGTTCTGGAAAAAAGTCTGCTCGTATGTGAGCTTCCAGTTCACATAAGAGCAGATCCACGATGAGTCCAGGCTGAAAATAACAACCACTTCCCCTCAGCTGTCGCTTGTTAGCACGGATGACCCGTAACCTCGGTGACGTGAACACACCATTAAACAGCCAGACGACAGTAGTGCTCGTTCCATCTGGGATGACAAGAAACTAAGAAACACCCAGACTAAAGAAAGGCAGAGCTGAGTCTGTCCTCATCAGTCAGTAGGTGCATTCGATCAGTTCCTATAACTACCCGTCTGGAGTTTAGTTATCAGAACTACCATTACCCATCAGTCAGCATTCGCACATGAGGGAGGACCTTGATAGGAACCATGTTTGACACAATCGTCTGGGACAGAGCACATTTATGCCCCAGATGATCTGATACAAAACTGAGGTTTCTCATCTCTTTTATTCAAAGCTAGCTTACCACAGGGTTCCCGCTCTTTTCTGCAGGTTGGTTTCCAGGACTTTTCCAGCTGCTACAATACCAGTCAAGTTATCACAACATAGACGAATAACTTCCACCACAAGTGTTTTACAGTTGGAGCTTATATTTTTTACAGCGATTAAAGGTATAGTCCGAAGTTCCCACCGTAAAAAATAAACGTTAGACTTGAGCAAATGAAACCCGTCTCAAAACCCGCCTTTGGGCCTCTACTCCCGTGCCGTGGTGCGTTTGAATGCACCTCTCTCTCCCCCTGCCTGTAATCCGCTCTTTTCTATTGTTCTGGTCTGGTCGGGACGTTTCTGGGTGGAGATTTCTGTTTATATCGGCAGCCAATGACAGAGCTAAGAGCATGACGCTGTGTGGAAATAAGCTCATGATTGGAGCAGACGCCAGTCACTCCAACTCTCGAAGGAAAAAGAAAGAAAGTCAGAAAGGTAAGAGCTTCAGATAATGCAGTTTGGAAAACCAGGTTAATAATAGTTTGGCTTGTAGCCGCTTCTGAGCTCTGAAGGAGAAGCTTGAAGTTGAATAGGCTAGCTAGAACGAGGCGGCCGTTAGCCGGAGAGGGAGGAGCGCTAAGTTTGAATACTGTTGTTTGCAAACACAAATGCTGGAGGGACTTCGGACTCTACCTTTAAGTATATACGAAGAAAAGACGAAGCTGCGGCGAAGCTGCAATAAAGTGAAATGAAATGGTGACAAAACGGTGACATAGCAGCAATGAAACGGTGACGAAATGGCAACGAAACTGCGATGAAATGGCGATGCAACAGTGACGAAACGGCGACGAAGCTGCAAAGAAGCTGCGATGAAACGGTTCCGTAGCAGAGACGAGACGGCGATGAAGCAGAGAAGAGGTAGAGATGAAGCGTGACGAAGCTGCAATGAAACGGCGATGAAGCTGCAAAGAAGCTGCGATGAAACAGTTCCGTAGCGGAGACGAGACAGCGATGAAGCAGAGAAGAGGTAGAGATGAAGCGTGACGAAGCTGCAATGAAACGGCGATGAAGCTGCAAAGAAGCTGCGATGAAACAGTTCCGTAGCGGAGACGAGACGGCGATGAAGCAGAGAAGAGGTAGAGATGAAGCGTGACGAAGCTGCAATGAAACGGCGATGAAGCTGCAAAGAAGCTGCGATGAAACGGTTACGTAGCAGAGACGAGACGGCGATGAAGCAGAGAAGAGGTAGAGATGAAGCGTGACGAAGCCGCGAGGAAACGGCGATGCAACAGTGACGAAACGGCGACGAAGCTGCAAAGAAGCTGCGATGAAACGGTTACGTAGCGGAGACGAGACGGCGATGAAGCAGAGAAGAGGTAGAGATGAAGCGTGACGAAGCTGCAATGAAACGGCGATGAAGCTGCAAAGAAGCTGCGACGAAATGGTGACGAAACGGAGACGTAGCTGCGTCGTAGCAGCGAGGTCGCGGCAAAACGGTGATGAAACAGCGACGAGAAGGAGGAAAAATGATTTTCCAGGACATTTGACTTTTTTTCTCGTTTTCCACGTGTTTTCCATGACTGGAAACACATAGGGCTCTCAAGTCACACGGAATGAGCGTGACACTCACGCATTTGAACAACTTCACACGCTCACATGTCACACACGCTGATTATTAAATTTATTGCGTTATATGAATGAGCCAACCTGATCTCATAGAAATACGTGACATGAGCACGAACAGTCATTTACGTGTCCCCGGCACGTAACTGCTTCAAATTACGTGCCAATGACGCGAAACTGTGCAATGTGAAATCTTAACCAGCCTTCTAGGCTTTCTAGGATTGGCTGCGTCTGTCTGGTGTCCGTCAGACGCACGAACTGTCGGGTGTCATGAAGCAGCAGCCGAGGCGGAAAAGGTCGCCAGCGTGAAGACTGCAGGATGGAGGATCTTGCGGCTTTTGCTTTTATTTGGCTACAAGTTGCTGATCGTTGTGCAGATGTGATCAGGTCATTTCCTGACAGTTCAGAGTTCAGTGACATGAACTTGTGCTGTGTTGGATCAGGAACATGCAACGTGACAGCAATCTGATAAATGTCCAACCTCAAATATGCACAACTTTAATGCTTTGCCTTGTCAGGAATTCAAAACAAATAAAAGAAATGGAAACTTTTTATTCATTTATTTATATATTTTTTTAAAGATGGGGTAGAAATAAATATGGCTTCAACCTCCCCATCAATCCTGCCCCTCCACAGGACAAGGGTTGTAGATTCTGTCTTTCTACCTTAAATTTCTACTCCTTATAGTTTTTTTTACATGTATTTAGGGTCTGAAATGCTCCTATAAATGCAATTTATTATTATTATTATCATTATCATTATTATTATTAAGGGTTTTGGTGGTCGTGGATAACATGAGGGGGGAGTGCAAAGGTGGCATGAGGGAAATTATGATGCGCACCGGTAAGTTCTTGTGTTGTAAGTGTCTTTGAATAAAACAAATCCAAATTAAATAGTGAAGAGGATTTGTGAAATTTTTGCCCGTGAGTTTGCGTAACCTCCAGTTCTGCGTCATGTTTATCTGAATGGAATAACCCAGGGGTTAATAGGTTACAACACATTTTGTGTTACTTTCTTGAAGCAGCCAGTTATTCTGTCCCTGTTTTTTAATATGCATATACCAAGGCTGTAATAATTCTGCACACACTCAAAAATAGAGATACGAGACAGGAACATTTCTGTACCTGCAGGTACATTTCTTACAAATGTTCTCTCAAAATACAATATTGGTCTTTATGAGGCCAGAAGTACCTATACACTATGAAAAAGGGTCCAAAGTAATATAAAGTACAAATTTGTTCCATTTCAACCCTAAGAGTACCTGCAGCATTGAAAAATGTGTGTAGCTTGTACAATAACTATAAATAGCAGTACTTCTAAACAGTAGTATAATATCATATTATGATTTATATCATAATCAAAGTAATAATTATATTTATAATTATATGTGTTTGGCCTAATATTTATAGAATAATTATTCATTTATTATTAGCATCTTTGATTGTTGTCATAATCTCTATTTTATTGACTTTTATTCATCATCTTTAATTGGTTTAATTGTACTTTATTAACTCATACAGCTTGATAAGGTACAAAAATGGACCATGAAGGTACAGAAATGTCTTTCAGAAAGGAACCCCCCCAGCAACAAGCTTTGGACCCTTTTAAGTACAAATTGGTACCTCTATATACCTCTATACATGTTAAATCAACCAATTTCTATGTAACTGACCAAACACGTTCCTTAGTTGGCTTTTTTGAGGGTTCAGTCAGACATTTCCAGTCCCTGACCAGCTGCTGGCTGCAGGTCCCTGCTGAGGACATGAATGGGGCTTCCCCGGACACGTCAGATGAGTCAGCCAATGCTTCTCTGAAACTCCAGACTAACCGACCCCAAACATCTCTCCTTGGGCCAGAAGACAGCAAGGCGGACGGGTTTCCTCCCGGACTCAGCCAAGAGAACCTAACTGGTTACAATGACCGACAAGGACGCCGCCATACATCCAATCCATACAGGAAGTCTCATGCGGAAGTTAGTTAAATACCGCCAAGAGTAACTATCTGCAGCTTGCAAACACATGCGTGTGGTGTAGTCGGTTGGTTGGGGTTAGGTAACAATAATCAATACCAAAAGCCAAATATGTGAAAAGTAACGACCTCTGAAAGAGTTTAGTTTTTTAAACTTTGATAAGTAACCATGAGATGTGCGTGTTATTCCGGTGTGGCTTGTCAGTCATAAAAGTCAGACTACTTTAGAGATCTCTGGATAACATACCTATAGGTCATCATGACCATAGACGACTGTCCAACATTGTAAATCCTGATATTCATGCTGCTTTCCATGTTGGCAGATACAACATAATTGGGACTAGTCCCCCCTGTAATGGCGGCGACACAAGATGGCGCAACACACAAAACGCTCATCGGATTAGTCTGTACAAGTAGTTACGTCTGGTATTACGCTTGGGACACACTGCATGCGGAAATGCGCCGATTTTCTCGTCGACATCGCTGCTCTTTCTGTCCACATCAGACGAACACGGTCGGCAGCAGTCCTGCTTCTCTGCTGCACTTCTACAGCTGATAATTCCACATCTCCTGTTCTGTTTTCATACTATTTACAAGCAGAACGCCGACATTTCTGTGTGTGAATCCTTCCACTTGCATTTTCATTAAAGATGAAGACATGATTTACATAATATTAAATCTATAAAAATAGATCGAGTTCTAAAGCTTCTCTGGTTGTTTTTACTTTGAAAATTATTTTATTTTGATAGATTTGTCTCGTGTTCCTGCTTATTTTCCTGCCTGGCGTGACAAATTCGGCCGCGGCTCATGCAGAAAATAGAACCGAAGCCAAAACAATCGCTCCATGGCCCGCGCCGATTTTGGCGTCAAAATGAAACCGCTGCGCTTCAGCGCGCTTCCATATGCAGTGTGTCCCTAGCGTTAGTTTGTCCTCCTGTTGGCACATTGCTCTCAGAATATTCAAATTTATTTGAATTGTGTGTTAATTTTAGAGCAAATACAGGGAGTGCAGAATTATTAGGCAAATGAGCATTTTGACCACATCGTCCTCTTATGCATGTTGTCTTACTCCAAGCTGTATAGGCCCAAAGCTACTACCAATTAAGCATATCAGGTGATCTGCATCTCTGTAATGAGAAGGGGTGTGGTCTAATGACATCATCACCCTATATCAGGTTTATTAGGCAAACAGAATTATTAAGCAACTTCCTTTCCTTTGGGAAAATGGGTCATAGAGGGACTTGACAGGCTCCAAAAAGTCAAAAATAGTGAGATATCTTGCAGAGGGATGCAGCACTCTTAAAATTGCCAAGCTTCTGAAGCGTGATCATCCAACAATCAAGTGTTTCATTCAAAATAGTCAACAGGGTCGCAAGAAACGTGGAAAAACCAAGGCGCAAAATAACTGCCCATGAACTGAGAGAAGTCAAGCGTGCAGCTGCCAAGATGCCACTTGCCAGCAGTTTTGCCATATTTCAGAGCTGCAACATCACTGGAGTGCCCAAAAGCACAAGGTGTGCAATACTCAGAGACATGGCCAAGGTAAGAAAGGCTGAAAAACCACCACCACTGAACAAGACACACAAGCTGAAACGTCAAGACTGGGCCAAGAAATATCTCAGACTGATTTTTCTAAGGTTTTATGGACTGATAAAATGAGAGTGAGTCTGGATGGGCCAGATGGATGGGCCCGTGGTGGATCGGTAAAGACCAGAGAGCTCAAGTCCCACTCAGACGCCAGCAAGGTGGAGGTGGGGTACTGGTATGGGCCAGATGGATGGGCCCGTGGCTGGATCGGTAAAGACCAGAGAGCTCCAGTCCCACTCAGACGCCAGCAAGGTGGAGGTGGGGTACTGGTATGGGCCAGATGGATGGGCCCGTGGCTGGATCCGGTAAAGGCCAGAGAGCTCCAGTCCCACTCAGACGCCAGCAAGGTGGAGGTGGGGTACTGGTATGGGCCAGATGGATGGGCCCGTGGCTGGATCGGTAAAGGCCAGAGAGCTCCAGTCCCACTCAGACGCCAGCAAGGTGGAGGTGGGGTACTGGTATGGGCTGCTATCATCAAAGATGAGCCTGTGGGGCCTTTTCGGGTTGAGGATGGAGTCAAGCTCAACTCCCAGTCCTACTGCCAGTTTCTGGAAGACACCTTCTTCAAGCAGTGGTACAGGAAGAAGTCCGCATCCTTCAAGAAAAACCTGATTTTCATGCAGGACAATGCTCCATCACACGCATCCAAGTACTCCACAGCGTGGCTGCAAGAAAGGGTCTAAAAGAAGAAAACTAATGACATAGCCTCCTTGTTCACCTGATCTGAACCCCATAGAGAACCTGTGGTCCCTCATCAAATGTGAGATTTACAAGGAGGGAAAACAGTCCACCTCTCTGAACAGTGCCTGGGAGGCTGTGGTTGCTGCTGCACGCAATGTTGATGGTGAACAGATCAAAACACTGACAGGATCCATGGATGGCAGCTTTTGAGTGTCCTTGCAAAGAAAGGTGGCTATATTGGTCACTGATTTGTTTTTGTTTTGTTGTTGAATGTCAGAAATGTATATTTGTGAATGTTGAGCTGTTATATTGGTTTCCCTGGTGAAAATAAATCATTAAAATGGGGAAATATTTGTTTATTGTTAAGTTGCCTAATAATTCTGTTTGCCTAATAACCCTGATATAGGGTGATGATGTCATTAAACCACACCCCTTCTCATTACAGAGATGCACATCACCTGATATGCTTAATTGGTAGTAGCTTTGGGCCGATACAGCTTGAAGTAAGACAACATGCATAAAAAGGACGATGTGGTCAAAATACTCATTTGCCTAATAATTCTGCACTCCCTGTATTCAAACGTCATTTTGGAGCAATTTTGGCAGCTCTGCATAGCAGAGCCACATCTGCAGGAAACTTGCAGCTCTGAGCCAACAGCACGTCGGCTGGTTTGAACCTTTCTTCCTGCGGTCTAATGGACGCCCAGATGGCCTCCAACAATGAGCGGCATCACTAAGCCGATGCACAAATAAACACAGATTGCTTTTAATTCAGTGGGAGGCAGAAATTAGACCATCAGGGAACGTCCAAAAATACCTCAGCCACAACGCCTCGCCGCTGCGAGGAGGCCGCCGCAGCCCGTGTGTGTTCCTATGCTGGATTCTCCCTCGTTACCATGGTGATGGGACTGCAACCAGATTACAAATGCTCTAATCCAGGATTTCACCAATCCCAGTCCAGCGTAGCAGCGGAGCATCCCTGCACCACCGCTGGTGTGTGTGTAGGTGTGTGAATAGTTTCACTATTTTCCTTTAAAAAAGGGCAAAGTCCCAAAAAGATAATCCACCGTGATCACGGCACGGGCACAGACACGGACAGGGACACGGACACGTACACGGACAGGGACATGTACATGGACACGGCACGGACACGGACAGGGACATGTACACGGACACGGCACGGACAGGGACATGTACACGGACAGGGACATGTACACGGCACGGACACAGACATGGACACGGACACGTACACGGACAGGGAAGACACGGACACGGACACGGGCTGGAAAGACACGACAGACAGGGAATTTCCTTTCCAGATGTGAGATTTATCTGTGAACAGCAGCTGAGAGGAAATTCTACTAAACGCTCGGGTTTCTGGGATGGAACATGTGAAGATATGACATGTAGATATCCAGTCTGACAATCCAGCTGATGAAAAGAGCCATGCATGGAGGGGGGGGGGGGGGGGGCAGAGATTATCATCTTCACTACAAAAACACGTCTCCCTGACTGGATCAGCTGTCCAGCTGTGGCTGCAGATTACAGAGCGGATAGTAGCTTTACCACAGGGACAGTCAATCTAATGGAATGGTACTGGGAGGGGGGGTCAAAGTACCTCCCATACCAGTCAGAACATGGGATTTATGAAAACAATCATAAAATGAAAAACTAATAACGCTGAACTCCAGCATGAATGGAGACAGATGTGTGATCCGTAGCGTCGTCTGGATCTGAGCAACATGCTCGTAGCCAGAACCCGAGATAGACGATTGCAGAAGGTCCGGAAACTGCTGGTAAGGTGTGAGGAAGACCATCAAGGTTCTGTTCAGGTAAACAATGACCGAACACGGAAACTACAACCGTCACGTAGACGAGGTAAACTGAGATTCTCATCACGATGAGGTAGAACGGGAGATTCTCATCATGATGAGGTGGAACGGGAGATTCTCATCACGATGAGGTGGAACGAGAGATTCTCATCATGATGAGGTGGAACGGGAGATTCTCATCATGATGAGGTGGAACGGGAGATTCTCATCATGATGAGGTGGAACGGGAGATTCTCATCATAATGAGGTAGACCGGGAGATTCTCATCATGATGAGGTGGAACGGGAGATTCTCATCATCATGAGGTGGAACAGGAGATTCTCATCATGATGAGGTGGAGATCCATCTTGATGGAGATTCTCATCATGATGAGGTGGAACGGGAGATTCTCATCACGATGAGGTGGAACGGGAGATTCTCATCATGATGAGGTGGAACGGGAGATTCTCATGGAGATTCTCATCATGATGAGGTGGAACGGGAGATTCTCATAGATGAGGTGGAAGGATCTCATCAGATGTAGAGATTCTCATCATGATGAGGTGGAACGGGAGATTCTCATCATGATGAGGTGGAACGGGAGATTCTCATCACGATGAGGTGGGAGATTCAGATGAGGTGGAACGGGAGATTCTCATCACGATGAATGTGGGGAAGGATATTTTTATATGAGGAGGTGAAATTATTCTCATATAGGTGGACGGGATTCTTTGAGGTGGAACGGGAGATTCTCATCATGATGAGGTGGAACGGGAGATTCTCATCTGATGAGGTGGAACGGGAGATTCTCATCTTGATGAGGTGGAACGGGAGAGATTCTCATCATGATGAGGTGGAACGGGAGATTCTCATCATGATGAGGTGGAACGGGAGATTCTCATCATGATGAGGTGGAACGGGAGATTCTCATCATGATGAGGTGGAACGGGAGATTCTCATCATGATGAGGTGGAACGGGAGATTCTCATCATGATGAGGTGGAACGGGAGATTCTCATCATGATGAGGTGGAACGGGAGATTCTCATCATGATGAGGTGGAACGGGAGATTCTCATCATGATGAGGTGGAACGGGAGATTCTCATCATGATGAGGTGGAACGGGAGATTCTCATCATGATGAGGTGGAACGGGAGGTTCTCATCATGATGAGGTGGAACGGGAGATTCTCATCATGATGAGGTGGAACGGGAGATTCTCATCATGATGAGGTGGAACGGGAGATTCTCATCATGATGAGGTGGAACGGGAGATTCTCATCATGATGAGGTGGAACGGGAGGTTCTCATCATGATGAGGTGGAACGGGAGATTCTCATTAGATAGTGGAACGGGAGATTCTCATCATGATGAGGTGGAACGGGAGATTCTCATCATGATGAGGTGGAACGGGAGAGTTCTCATCTTGATGAGGTGGAACGGGAGATTCTCATCTTGATGAGGTGGAACGGGAGGTTCTCATCTTGATGAGGTGGAACGGGAGATTCTCATCATGATGAGGTGGAACGGGAGATTCTCATCTTGATGAGGTGGAGACCATGTGGAGATTCTCATCATGATAAGGTGGAACGGGAGATTCTCATCTTGATGAGGTGGAACGGGAGATTCTCATCACGGATCTGCAGCAACTGTGTGATGCTCTCTTGTCTACATGGAGCAAAATCTCTGAGGAATGTTTTAGACACCCGGTTTGATCTTTCACACCAGGAACAAAGGCAGTTCTGGGGGATCAAGTGGTCCAACCTGGTTCTCGTAGTTCTGGTACGTATGCTATTGATTGTGAATGCAGAACACCAGCAGCGTGCAGAGCTTCCTCTCAGATAATGGAGGTGTTCTCATGAGTCACACGTTCAGCTTAACAGCATCTGCAGTCCGTTTCTGTCCCCTCAGCCTGTAAAAACCCCACAGGAACGTGAAATTAGCACCACATCACAATCCCCATGACAAAGACATCTTAAACACATCAGGTCACAAACAAACGGACAGATCACAGCCGTGACACGCCTCTACAGAGATGACTGTTACACCATCGCTGAGAGATAACGAGGGGAAAACCAAGGAAGAGGAGAGGCTGAGATTATGTAATCCCTCCATTCATTTCAATTACGCCTCACAACAACTCCTCCGGGTGAGTTTATCACGTAATTAAGACAGCCGAACAAGTTTGTTAGATAAGTTTTCAACTAAACAGCTGGCACTGTTGTCATGGCAACCGCTGCTGGCCGAGATGCTTCTCTGCAGTCTCCAAAGATGCAATGCAGAGATTTCCAAGTGATGCCTTTATGAGAGGAAGAATTTACACGAACAGAAGAAGTGTAGGAAAAGCTGTTTTACTCTGAGTGTAAAAACTGGACCTGGTTCAGGTCTGAAACCAGAGTCCAGCTACAGAAACAGGATCAGACGGGGATGCGGAGATGAATCTGGTCTGTTTCGCAGCTCTGCTGCAGATAGCCGAGGAGCAGCTTTGCAGTGCTTCCGCAGATAAAAGACGAAGAGGTGAAGCAGGAACTCGCGTGTAACTATCCTCTATCCACGGCTAGGAGCCCACGCATGCTGGCAGAGCTGTCTGAGCAGCGGCTTTCACCGCTGATGGAATATTCGAGGTGCAGTGAACGCAGCCGTGACATCTTTCTACTGCAATATGGACGATCAGCTGTTTCAAACTGTCCTGTGGTCATCTGAAGCCAAAACACACAGATGGAGACCAGAAGCTGTTCCCTGAATCCTTCCGGTCCCGTCTCACACGGAGTCGTACGTTTCCCCCTCCGCTTATAAACAAAGAAGCGAGGTGGAGGCGTGGAGCGTCGCTCACCTGAGACCACGGAGGTAAATCCACCAACCCTGACCTTCATCTACGAGCATGTAAACCAGGACAACACCAGAACTTCCTCATGCTGCTGAGAACAAACCACTCAGGGGTTCTACCGGCCCCCCCACCGCGTGACTGACCAACACCACCGCCACCAGTATCCCAGTCACCAGAGTCAGGAACGTAAACATCATGTGAAGAGCTGCTACGACAGCATTCCCATCATCATCATCATCATGTAAAAGTCACTCGATGATGTCATCATCTGATTTCCATAAGCCGCCTGGTGCATATAGTTTAGGACAGACCGATACATTGTTTTTTTGCTGGTACAGACTTTTTTGTAAAATATATATATATATATATATATATATATATATATAAGTCTGTATTGTATGTATTCTATTCAATATTTGTTTACAAGTGCGCTGTTTCTTTTTCATATATCTTTTAAATAATAACAAATAATCATAATACATTTTATTTCGGGCGCCTTTCATGACACTCAATGTCACCATACAATGAAAGATACATAAGATAAAGTAAGGTACAGTGACATTGAAATAATAAAATACAGTAAGTTTAAAGAATAAGAGACTAATAATTAAAAAGGATAATAGGGAAAAGCACAGTGTGAAAAGATGGGTTTTAAATTTTGATCTGACATTTTTATATTTAAACAGTTATAAAATTACCTTTTATTGCATCCTGCATTATAAAATTGGGAGTCAAATGCGATATCTGCCCTAAATATAAGCAAGTTGTATCAGTCATCAGCTGAAGCTGACGAGAAAATATCAGTATCGGCCCTAAAAAAATCTGTATCGGTTGATTCCTATATATAATTGCAATGGACGCTGCAGCAGAGTGAAATAGGAGGGGCAAGAAGTTAAAGAAAGACCCCCAAATATGTTCAAAACAGCTACATAAAAAAATGGTAATATTTCCTTGTTTGTTCGAGTAATTAAGTGTAGTTTGTTTTTCAGTTAACAGTCTGCATGCTATCGTAGCTACTTTAACTTCATTAATTGGAGTTTGAGTTGTTTAACTTTCAGTCTGGTTCACAGCTGCATGTTTCCAACTTGGGCTGCAGCTGGAAGCAGCGACGCTGCGGCGTGAGGACCGCTGGGAGGGGACGGTAGACAGCGGCATCCACTGCTATGCCGCCTCCGCTCTGTGCAAAGCTGTGGTTTAAACTGGAATCAGTCTGCTGCTGATTGTTCATTTAAAACCACATTAATGCTTGAATGTTAAAATCCCCTCTCATTACAGAAAAGGCGAAATTCACTATATAAATTCAAGTAACAAGAAACTTAAAAAAGTCATAATAAATAAAAATTTATAAACTATCATTTTTGTAAAATGAAATAATGAATTTGAATTGTGGTTGAAACAATTGTTAAAAACAAACAAACAGAACAGTCCCAGACAAATTAGAGCCTCTTGTTCATGAACAGTGGACAAAGATAGCTGTCAGCAGGTGCAGGCGTCTGATTGGACGTTACAGAAAACACCTGATTGCAGTGATTGATTTTTATGTTGAACCACAATTCAAAATAAATGTCATGATTTTAATAAAATTATTATTCATTATTACTTTTATCAGTTTCAACTTATTTCACAGAGCTGATTTTCCTTCTTTAGTGGGAGGGGATGTGAAACTGCAACTGCATCTGGTGAAAAAGACGTCTGGACTAAATGCCGTCTGAGGAGTTCACAGAGGTGTAATCACTGCTCCCAGAGCGGGAAAAACACCGTTGTAGGTTTGTCTTGTTTAGTTGTTTTTTAATGTTGTTTCCTGGTTGTGTTGCAGAGCATGTGAAGAATCGCCCATTATCTCAGAATAAGACGCAGTTCTGTCACAAGTCTGTCAGGAATGAGTAAAAATCCCAAAATGCACATTCATCTGCATCTATTTGGTCTTAAATGTCTGCTTTGCATGTTAAAAACAGGTTGTTAAAGGTAACAACACACACTCAGAAATAGAGGTTCCAATTTGTACTTTAAAGGGTCCAAAGCTTGTTGCTGGGGGGGGGGGGGGGGGTTCCTTTCTGAAAGACATTTCTGTACCTTCATGGTCCATTTTTGTACCTTATCAAGCTGTATGAGTTAATAAAGTACAATTAAACCAATTAAAGATGATGAATAAAAGTAAATATAATACAGATTATGACAACAATCAAAGATGCTAATAATAAATGAATAATTATTATAGAAATATTAGGCCAAACACATATATAATTATACATGTAATTATTACTATGATTATTATGAAAATCATAATATAATAACTATAATTATACTACTGTTTAGAAGTACTGCTATTTATAGTTATTGTACAAGCTACACACATTTTTCAATGCTGCAGGTACCCTTAGGGTTGAAATGGTACAAATGTGTACTTTATATTTGTTTGGACTCTTTTTCATAGTATATAGGTACTTCTGGCCTCATAAAGACCAATATTGTACTTTTGAGAGAACATTTGTAAAAGAATGTACCTGCAGGTACAGAAACGTTCCTGTCTCGTACCTTTATTTCTGAGGGTGTACAGGAGTGCACCATCATCCCTTCATACTGGGTTTTCTCAGCTTGGTGATGGATTCTAGTCCATGTGTGGACTTTTAGGGAGTGGTGGGCGACTGGTTACAGAGGAGGGCTTGGGTCTGGAGGACCTCGGCTCAAGGTGAACCATCGTGGGCTCCTGAAAAAGGCCCTGACCCCCCAACTACTCCCTGAGTGCTGGAATCTGGCCTGGACGCCCACTGTTCCCACTGTTCCCACTACAACTGGGCGGGTTAAATGCAGAGAGGAAATTTTCCAGCTGGAATTAATGAATAATAATCATAACAATAATATTATGTGTAACCTGACTGCATCCAGGAGTCCTCTGGTCCCCCAGAGTGTCATTAACAGTTTTCCAGGAGGACTTGACCACTGGTCATGAAACAGCCATTTTACAGCAGCGTGCACGTGGCTGTGATGAAGAGGTCTGGCCTCGGGTGCTGGTGGACGATCCACACAGCTGATTTATTGCTGTTAGGTGTGTGTGTGTGTGTGTGTGTGTGTGAAACAGAGGCAGCGAGTGAGACCACAACGTCCACGTGCTCCAACAACACACCACCAAAACAACAGCTTGAATCCAGACTGGGATAAAGATGCCACATGACAGGGTAAAGAATGTTACCATATTTCATATCATCATTTTCTGTATTGATTAATCTCAATCACAACAGTTTGTTAAAGGTGCAGCTTTCTGACAAATCAGAACCAGGACCAGAACCAGAACCAGAACCAGAACCAGGACCAGAACCAGAACCAGAACCAGAACCAGAAAGATTATCACATCTTTGCTGTGAAACACGGAGCTGCTTATGTAAACACTGCTTCGGTTTGAATTAGATATGTCCGATATTATTGGCCTACTGATATTATTGGCCAATATCAGCATTGAAGTGTGATATCGGACAATACCAGTATCGTGTTTTATCATACCAATATTTCTACCAACAAAATCTCACAAGATTTCATTAAATTTTGTTGTACCATCGGTCCAGCATGTATGAAAGTCCCTGTTATCCTGGAAGAACTTAATTTCCCAGCATTTCTTTCAGAGTCATGTGACTACGGTGCAGCTGCTGCTGCTACAGACTGACTTGCTTTGAAGCTGCTGATAATATGTCTGCTAGTATCTGATATATGGTAGTATCTAATACCTGCTAGTATCTGATATATGGTAGTATCTAATACCTGCTAGTATCTGATACATGCTAACATCTAACACCTGCTAGTATCTAATACCTGCTAGTATCTGTTATATGCTAGTATCTAGTACCTGCTAGTATCTGATATATGCTAGTATCTAGTACCTGCTAGTATCTGATATCTGCTAATATCTAATACCTGCTAGTGTCTAATACCTGCTAGTATATATGCTAGTATCTAGTTTCTGCTAGTATCTGATATATGCTAGTATCTAGTACCTGCTAGTATCTGATATATGCTAGTATCTAATACCTGCTAGCATCTGATATATGCTAGTATCTGATACCTGCTAGTATCTGATATCTGCTAATATCTAATACCTGCTAATATCTAATACCTGCTAGTATATATGCTAGTGTCTAGTATCTGCTAGTATCTGATATATGCTAGTATCTAGTACCTGCTATTATCTGATATATGCTAGTATCTAATACCTGCTAGTATCTAATACCTGCTAGTATATATGCTAGTGTCTAGTATCTGCTAGTATCTGATATATGCTAGTATCTAGTACCTGCTATTATCTGATATATGCTAGTATCTAATACCTGCTAGCATCTGATATATGCTAGTATCTAATACCTGCTAGTATCTGATATATGCTAACATCTAATACCTGCTAGTATCTAATACCTGCTAGTATCTGATATATGCTAGTATCTAGTACCTGCTAGTATCTGTTATATACTAGTATCTAGTACCTGCTAGTATCTGATATATGGTAGTATCTGATACCTGCTAGTATCTGATATCTGCTAATATCTAATACCTGCTAGTATCTGATATATGCTAGTATCTAGTACCTGCTAGTATCTGATATATGCTAGTATCTAATACCTGCTAGCATCTGATATATGCTAGTATCTAATACCTGCTAGTATCTGATATCTGGCAAACAGATGTCTAAAATGAACTCCTCTGGCTGAGTTAAGGAGATTTTAGGATCTCTGCTCTCGAAGCAGAATATAATCGTATCTCTCAGAATATGACAAGCAAATAAAAAAAGCAGCAAACAAAAAAAAAACGCATGATGATGTAGAATTATAGTAAGTTAAATCACTGTAACTGTATTGCATTCATCCAATATCCCATCCAGAAAACTAGTCAATATTGGAGCTGGTATCTGATCTGGTTGGAGACACCAAGCCCCAAGTGCCAAAGTGTGCAATGCTAGATGCAGCTAGCAGACGCCGCTAACGATCAGCGGGGACGTGGCTAACGGAGTCGCATGGACTGCTATGTCTGCTACACAGTTATGGTTAATCTGGCATCAATCTGCAGCGGACTGTTGATTTATGACTGGATACAGTTTGCTTGAATGTTAAAATCCCCTCCAATTACAAAAGAAGTCTAAAATCACAATAATATTTCAAATAACACAAAACTAAAGACACTAATAATAAATAAAAATTAACAAAATTGCTATTTAGTGAAATAAAATATTGCTTTTGAATTGTGGTTGGAAATAATAATAATAATAAAAAAAATAAACAAAATTGTCCCAGACACATTAGAGCATCTTTCCCATGAACATGGACCAACATACCTGTCAACAGGTGCAGACGTCTGATTGGACGTTACAGAAAACACCTGATTGCAGTGATTGACTCAAAGTGTTGCTCAACAAAATTTCAGCTTCTGAGCCCCATCATGCTTGTTTACTTGTTTTATTGTTTTCAGTATTTCTGTTGAACCACAATTCAAAATCAATGTCATGATTTTCTTAGAATTTTTATTTATTATTACTTTTGTCAATTTCAACTTATTTCACTGATAACTGATTTTATTCCTTCTTTAATTGGAGGGTGTCAATAATCTCGAGCACAACTGTATGAACCTTACAGCTATACTGCAACGTATAAAACAAAAAACGAATAAAAAAAGATACTTTGAATGTTATTTAATGTGAAAAACAGAGAAAAAGATAAATTTATCCAAAATAAATTATGTATCCAGCTGTTCTGCACTCTCTCTATGTTTGAAAATCGGTCCCCTATCAGTATCAGCCTATATCGGCCTTAAAACTGATTATTGGGTATCTGCCACCCCACCAATATTTAACTGATCAGCCCACTATTTCTAAGGTCGAAAAAAATCCAAAACAAAGCAAAAAAAAACTTCTTCTTCTTCAATATTGACATTTAAAAACTCGGTATCAATCTATTTTACTAATGACATCTCGCGATATTTCATTGTTCTGTTTGAAATCTCTCGGGAATTCACAAAATGTGATCTTTAAAATAGATCGATGCCGCATTTTTAAATATCAATTTAATGGCATATGAAAATATTGCGATATTTCAGTGTATCGATATTTTTTCCTACCCCAATTTTTTTAAATTGTCGGAAACGGATAAGAAGACTGCTTTTTGCAATGACTGCTTACTTTTTTCAGCTTTCATATCGTATCAATATCAATTATCGGCCACATGAGTTTTAAAATATCGGCATATCGGATATCGGCCAAAATTCCAATATTGTGCATCCCTAAAATATGGTTATTTATATAGAAAAAATATGCCAAAATAAACTTTGTTGAGCTTTAGTGCCATGCTAGAACATTCCAAATCTAACATTGGGATAACTTCAGAATAACTTTTAGAAATTGTGCCAAGAAAAATGGCAAAAAAAACCAAATTAATAAACTCAATTATATGAGTTTGGAGATTGTTTGACACAAAAATTGATATCACAATCAAATTTCATTTAATTTCACAGTCCTAGCTCCATGGTGCAAAGCCTTCATTGCAGCCAGTGACCGTAAAACTCTGCACATCTCAGCGGTTCGGCTCCACAAATAAAGCCTCAGCAGGAGTTTGTTTGTCTGAGGGAGCATGTGTGGGCAAACACTGCGCAGCACTGCAGCAGGCTGAGCCGCCCGCGACACCTACACACACACCAGCAGCATCACCGAGTGCTGCCATGCCGACCAGGACTGGTCCAGCAGAGGAGACCGGGTCGGGGGCACCAGCGGATGCCATGAAGGACAGACTGAGGAGGACGAGGACTGACGGTGATGTCATGGATGATGATGGTCGCTTAGTTTGAAAGTTTGGAGCGACGGCTGTGAGGCTGCGGGAAAGACGTGGGTCATTCAGGTTTTACATGAACCTGGTCCCGCGAGTCCCTCAGCACATCTCCCTGGCTCTGACGGCACCTCCGAGGAGGTGATGATGAGGATGGGGAAGCCTCAGGAGTCCCTCGTTTCGGACTTCAGGGGTGTCTCCATCAGTTAAGGTGAGGTGACAGCGATGATGATGATGATGATGATGAGGTGAAGGCTGGCTGGTGGCGTGACAGTGGGGGGGGGGGGGTGTGGTACCTTGCGCTTGCGTTCAGCGCGCTCCCTGGAGCGCCGCCTCCTCTCCCTGGCTTTCTCCAGAGCCTTCAGGTCTGGCTGGTCCATCTCGGACCTGGCCTTCTTGATGTGAGCCGCGGCGTGAGCCATGTCTGCACTCAAGCTTGTCGATCCCTGTAAAGACCTGCCTCGCCTCCCAACACCAAGGACGAATTATCTCAGGCTGTGAACGTGGGAAGAGGACGGTGGTATCCTCCAGCTCTGGAAGTCTCCCTCCCAGCTGCCTGCTCGCTGCATCTGAGACGAGGCTGGGGGGAGAGGAGTGGTGGTCTGCTGCACACCACCGAGAGGTGAGCTCCAATAGACGAGCCAGAAAAAGAGAGAGGCAGAGAGCTCCGCCCCTCCCCTCGCCGCTCAGGCTGCAGAGGTAGAGAGATGCTATGGAAACCTGGGAAGCCACTCTGTAAATGCACAACTCCCCAGCTCATCATGCACCGAGGGGGGGGGGGGGCTCAGTTGGAACAAGGATTATCGCTTAAGGTTTGAGGGAGGAGCTGAAGGAGACAATATGAGGGAGGGAATATGGACACGGAAGCAGCAGCATGTGTCCTCTGCAAAAAAGAGCAAGGGAGGTACCACTTCCAGGAAAGAGAGGGGGGGGACCATCTGGAGTCTGTGTCTCCTCTACCATCCACGTCCCTGGTAACATCTGCTCATGGTACAGCCTGCTCAGAGGACGGGGATGTCTCAGCTCCATAGATACAGTTAAGTGAAAAAGTGTTGCCCCCCTCCTGATTTCTTATATTTTTGCATGTTTGTCACACTTATATGTTTCAGATCATCAAACAAATTTAAATATTAGACAAAGATAACACAAGTAAACACAAAATGCAGTTTTTAAATGAAGATTTTTATTTTTAAGGGAGGAAAAAATCCAAACCTCCACGTCCCTGTGAGAAAAAGTGATCTTCCCCTAAATCTAATAACTGGTTGTTCCCCCTTAGCAGCAACAACTGCATCAAGCGTTTGTGATAACTGGCAGTGAGTCTTCTACAGCGCTGTGGAGGAATTTTGTTCCACTCATCTTTGCAGAATTGTTGTAATTCAGCCACATTGGAGGCTTTTCCAGCATGAACCGCCTTTTTAAGGTCATGCCACAGCATCTCAATGGGATTCAGGTGGGGGCTTTGACTAGGCCACTCCAAAGTCTTCATGTTGTTGTTCTTAAGCCATTCAGAGGTGGACTTGCTGGTGTGTTCTGGATCATTGTTCTGCTGCAGAACCCAAGTGCGCTTCAGCTTGAGGTCACCAACAGATGGCCTGGACGTTCTCCTTCAGGATTTTTTGGTAGAAGCAGAATTCATGGTTCCATTTACCACAGCAAGTCTTCCAGGTCCTGAAGCAGCAAAACAGCCCCAGACCATCACACTACCACCACCATATTTTACTGTTGCTATGATGTTCCTTTTCTGAAATGCCGTGTTACTTTTACGCCAGATGTAATGGGACCTCCACCTTCCAGAAAGTTCCACTTTTGTCTCGTCAGTCCACAGAGTATTTTCCCAAAAGTCTTGGGGATCATCAAGATGCTTTCTGGCTAAACTGAGACGAGTCTTTATGTTCTTTTTGCTCAGCAGTGGTTTTGGTCTTGGAACTCTGCCATGCAGCCATTTTTGCACTAGCAATCACTTTTTCACACAGGGCCATGAAGGTTTGGACTTTTCCCCCTTACTAATAAAAATCTGCATTTAAAAACTGCATTTTGTGTTTACTTGTGTTATCTTTATCTAATATTTAAATTTGTTTGATGATCTGAAACATTTAAGTGTGACAAACATGCAAAAAAAAAGAAAAAAAGAAGTCAGGAAGGAGGCAAACACCTTTTCACACAACTGTAAACACAGAGGTTTCCTTTCAGGGTGCTCAGAGTAAATATGCAACATCTGAACGTGACGTTTAATGTATGACAGGAACGTTTGTCCAGCTTCATACTCCAACCAATCCCTGTCCATGGTGCAGAAATCACCAATCATCAATCAGTCAATCATGTTTTATTCCGGACACAGATGGTCCATAGCAAAAGACGACATAATGCATATAAAGCAGACATGAATACACGTAGGACAACAAATGCTTACATAATGTAACATACAACTCAGATTGCATATGAATTACAGCACCAATGGTTCCAGAGACCTGCGGTAAATCTGACTGTGCTCATCTTTGGCTTCACCAGAGTATCCAAGACAGTGTTGCATGACACATTTAGTCTGCATATAAATTTATACACAAGATTCCTGAGTACAGCAGGACACGTTGACACACCAACAGACACAAACAGATGGCTAGCACCGCTCTGTCTAGGTTCTTTGAATAATAACCTCATATCATCATTGTATGCCACGTACAGTTTGCAAATGCTATAGTTTTTGTATCTTCTCCACAGATGTGCCGTGTACACGGGGGTACAGAAGACTTTGAATAGTGCTACTTTTACATCTGGAGAACACATACAGGACAACATTTCCTGATTAGGAAATTAGCTTGACACGGTCATCAGAAAAGTCACCAGTTATGTAATGTAAGTTATGTAATGAGCCAACTATTTTGCTAAGAACCGTTCCAGACAGGGAAAAGTCAGGGGAAGGTATTTTCTCATCTTCCTTGCTTCTGACTATCATGATATTACTCTTCTTTGTATTGTATTTTATGTCAAAGTCACATCCAAATACGGAGCATTGACAGCAAGTACTCATATTTTGTAGTATTTAAACTGTGTGAAACAAACCCGACTATGAACACCCATCCATCCTTCACTCAGTGCTCTGAAACATAGACTGCAGTGTTTATCTCTGCCTCGGACGGCCTCACCCTGTTTCCTTTTTAATGCCACGCTGCCACCTAAAGGCCAAAGTCAAAACTACAACCAGCTAAATGTGGCTGGTGACACAATCCTAAAAAAGTAGTGCATGACCAACATCTGCCATGAGGAACAGCCACCACCTTTTCTATGAGGAATCTGGTAGAGAACAACAGAAATGATCCGTCACAGCTGCTCATCTGTTTCTGAAGCATTTTCCTGCAGACTTTGATGAATTGGGAGCTTTTGCTGCTCCTTTCCAGACTCTTAGTAATTGTGATCCAATGAAAATCTCTTATGAAGGCAAGTAGTAAATATGTTCCCTGAGAACACGATGAGACCTGGGACTGAATACAAGATGCTTTCGGAGATATTTAACTTCTATCACAAATTATATGTATTAGTAATAATAAAATAATACTAATATATTCCTCAGTGTCTATGAGGTTGTGGGTTATTGTCATCGTCTCAGCTCAGGTACCGGGCGAGGACACGCACATCGTCTCAGCTCAGGGACCGGGCGAGGAGACGCCCCTCGTCTCAGCCCAGGGACCGGGCGAGGAGACGCCCCTCGTCTCAGCTCAGGGACCGGGCGAGGAGACGCCCCTCGTCTCAGCTCAGGGACCGGGCGAGGAGACGCACCTCGTCTCAGCTCAGGGACCGGGCGAGGAGACGCACCTCGTCTCAGCTTAGGGACCGGGCGAAGAGACGCACCTCGTCTCAGCTCGGGACCAGGCGAGGAGACGCCCCTCGTCTCAGCTCAGGGACCGGGCGAGGAGACGCCCCTCGTCTCAGCTCAGGGACCGGGCGAGGAGACGCCCCTGGTCTCAGCTCAGGGACCAGGTAATGAGACGCCCCTCGTCTAAGTTTGGGGACCGGGCGAAGAGACGACCCTCGTCTCACATCAGGGACCGGGAAAGGAGACAACCCTTGTCTCAGCTCAGGGACCGGGTGATGAGACGCCCCTTGTCTCAGCTCAGGGACCAGGCGAGGAGACGCCCCTCGTCTCACCTCAGGGACGGGGCGAGGAGACGCCCCTGGTCTCAGCTCAGGGACCAGGCGAGGAGACGCCCCTCGTCTCAGCTCAGGGACCGGGCGAGGAGACGCCCCTCGTCTCAGCTCAGGGACCAGGGAGGAGACGTCCCTCGTCTCAGCTCAGGGACCAGGCGTGGAGACGCCCCTCGTCTCAGCCCAGGGACCGGGCGAGGAGACGCCCCTCGTCTCAGCTCAGGGACCGGAGAGGAGACGTCCCTCGTCTCAGCTCAGGAACCGGGCAAGGAGACGCCCCTCGTCTCAGCTCAGGGACCGGGCGAGGAGACGTCCCTCGTCTCAGCTCAGGGACCGGGCGAGGAGACGCCCCTCGTCTCAGCTCAGGGACCGGGTGAGGAGACGTCCCTCGTCTCAGCTCAGGGACCGGGCGAGGAGACGCCCCTCGTCTTAGCTTAGGGACCGGGCGAGGAGACGCCCCTCGTCTCAGCTCAGGGACCGGGCGAGGAGACGCCCCTCGTCTCAGCTCAGGGACCGGGCGAGGAGACGCCCCTCGTCTCAGCTCAGGGACCGGGTGAGGAGACGCCCCTCGTCTCAGCTCAGGGACCGGGCGAGGAGACGCCCCTCGTCTCAGCTCAGGGAACGGGTGAGGAGACGCCCCTCGGCTCAGCTCAGGGACCAGGTGAGGAGACGCCCCTCGTCTCAGCTCAGGGACCGGGCGAGGAGACGCCCCTCGTCTCAGCTTAGGGACCGGGTGAGGAGACGCCCCTCGTCTCAACTCAGGGACCGGGCGAGGAGACGCCCCTCGTCTCAGCTCAGGGACCGGGCGAGGAGACGCACCTCGTCTCAGCTCGGGACCAGGCGAGGAGACGCCCCTCGTCTCAGCTCAGGGACCGGGCGAGGAGACGCCCCTCGTCTCAGCTCAGGGACCAGGCGAGGAGACGCCCCTCGTCTCACCTCAGGGACCGGGCAAGGAGACGCCCCTGGTCTCAGCTCAGGGACCAGGTAATGAGACGCCCCTCATCTAAGTTTGGGGACCCGGCGAAGAGACGACCCTCGTCTCACATCAGGGACCGGGTGAGGAGACAACCCTCGTCTCAGCTCAGGGACCGGGTAAGGAGACAACCCTCATCTCAGCTCAGGGACCGGGTGATTAGACGCCCCTTGTCTCAGCTCAGGGACCAGGGAGGAGACGTCCCTCATCTCAGCTCAGGGACCAGGCGAGGAGACGCCCCTCGTCTCAGCTCAGGGACCGGGCGAGGAGACGCCCCTCGTCTCAGCTCAGGGACCGGGGAGGAGACGTCCCTCGTCTCAGCTCAGGAACCGGGCAAGGAGACGCCCCTTGTCTCAGCTCAGGGACCGGGCGAGGAGACGTCCCTCGTCTCAGCTCAGGAACCGGGCGAGGAGACGCCCCTCGTCTCAGCTCAGGGACGGGCGAGGAGACGTCCCTCGTCTCAGCTCAGGGACCGGGCGAGGAGACGCCCCTCGTCTTAGCTTAGGGACCGGGCGAGGAGACGCCCCTCGTCTCAGCTCAGGGACCGGGCGAGGAGACGCCCCTCGTCTCAGCTCAGGGACCGGGCGAGGAGACGCCCCTCGTCTCAGCTCAGGGACCGGGTGAGGAGACGCCCCTCGTCTCAGCTCAGGGAACGGGTGAGGAGACGCCCCTCGGCTCAGCTCAGGGACCGGGTGAGGAGACGCCCCTCGTCTTAACTCAGGGACCGGGCGAGGAGACGCCCCTCGTCTCAGCTTAGGGACCGGGTGAGGAGACGCCCCTCGTCTCAGCTACGGGACCGGGCGAGGACATACCCCTTGTCTCAGCTCAGGGACCGGGCGAGGAGACGCCTCTCGTCTTAGCTTAGGGACCGGGCGAGGAGACGCCCCTCGTCTCAGCTTAGGGACCGGGCGAGGACATACCCCTCGTCTCAGCTCAGGGACCGGGTGAGGAGACGCCCCTCGTCTTAGCTCAGGGACCGGGCGAGGAGACGCCCCTCGTCTCAGCTCAGGGACCGGGTGAGGAGACGCCCCTCGTCTTAGCTCAGGGACCGGGCGAGGAGACGCCCCCGTGTCTCAGCTCAGGGACCGGGTGAGGACATACCCCTCGTCTCAGCTCAGGGACCGGGCGAGGACATACCCCTCGTCTCAGCTCAGGGACCGGGCGAGGAGACGCCCCTCGTCTCAGCTTAGGGACCGGGCGAGGAGACGCCCCTCGTCTCAGCTCAGGGACCGGGCGAGGAGACGCCCCTCGTCTCAGCTCAGGGACCGGGCGAGGAGACGCCCCTCGTCTCAGCTCAGGAACCGGGCAAGGAGACGCCCCTCGTCTCAGCTCAGGGACCGGGCGAGGAGACGCCCCTCGTCTCAGCTCAGGGACCGGGCGAGGAGACGCCCCTCGTCTCAGCTCAGGGACCGGGCGAGGAGACGCCCCTCGTCTCAGCTCAGGGACCGGGCGAGGAGACGCCCCTCGTCTCAGCTCAGGGACCGGGCGAGGAGACGCCCCTCGTCTCAGCTCAGGGACCGGGCGAGGAGACGCCCCTCGTCTCAGCTCAGGGACCGGGCGAGGAGACGCCCCTCGTCTCAGCTCAGGGACCGGGTGAGGAGACGCCCCTCGTCTCAGCTCAGGGACCGGGTGAGGAGACGCCCCTCGTCTCAGCTCAGGGACCGGGTGAGGAGACGCCCCTCGTCTCAGCTCAGGGACCGGGCGAGGAGACGCCCCTCGTCTCAGCTCAGGGACCGGGTGAGGAGACGCCCCTCGTCTCAGCTCAGGGACCGGGCGAGGACATACCCCTTTCTCAGCTCAGGGACCGGGCGAGGAGACGCCCCTCGTCTTAGCTCAGGACCGGGCGAGGACGCCCGCCAGGGACCGGGCGAGGACATACCCCTCGTCTCAGCTCAGGGACCGGGTGAGGAGACGCCCCTCGTCTCAGCTCAGGGACCGGGCGAGGAGACGCCCCTCGTCTCAGCTCAGGGACCGGGCGAGGAGACGCCCCTCGTCTTAGCTCAGTGACCGGGCGAGGAGACGCCCCTCGTCTCAGCTCAGGGACCGGGCGAGGACATACCCCTCGTCTCAGCTCAGGGACCGGGCGAGGACATACCCCTCGTCTCAGCTCAGGGACCGGGCGAGGAGACGCCCCTCGTCTCAGCTCAGGGACCGGGCGAGGAGATGCCCCTTGTCTCAGCTCAGGGACCGGGCGAGGAGACGCCCCTCGTCTCAGCTCAGGGACCGGGCGAGGAGATGCCCCTCGTCTCAGCTTAGGGACCGGGCGAGGAGACGCCCCTCGTCTCAGCTTAGGGACCGGGCGAGGAGACGCCCCTCGTCTCAGCTCAGGGACCGGGCGAGGAGACGCCCCTCGTCTCAGCTCAGAGACTCCTGGTTCTGAACATTCTTCCAGTTCCAGCAGAAGATGGATGATGGAGTTTTGAGCGGTTCATCCAATCGTAGGATCAGACACGCTGAGTGATTATTTACAGTTAATGAATTCCAATATTAAAACACAGATTACAGAGGAGCGGATTAACCTATAGCATCCAGGATGATGAAGGTAGGATGTCTGCTGTGAATCAGCCTGGTGTGTAATCTTCACTATCTGAGGGAGGGGGGGTCAAATTGGCTTTTGTATCATACCCTAATCTGCTGAGGGTCTCTGAGTGATTAAAGGACCTCCAGCTGCTTCCACCTTGCTAATAATCCAAACATGACAGCATACAGTATCCAGATCTCCAGCCTGAGGAGAGTGACCCTGACACTGCTACGAAGGCCGAGTCCAGAACCGCTCCACGCAGGGCGGGAATCACGAGGACAGAAACAACTGATTACATCGCAGCTTCATACCAGAAGGGTTTACGCTCAGACGACCGATTACAAAACCAACCAGTCAGGCTCCCAGAGTCTGACTCTGCAACCAACACAATACCTGAGACCACGGCTATGACGGGGTGACGGGACACCGCCGTGATGTCACAACCCAGATACACAAACCCGGGATTCACTGCTCAGCTGCAGATGTGCTGATCCAGGTGCTGCTGCAGGAACAACTCAAGCAAAGCTTCCACATCAGCACGAACTTACCTAGAAGAGACAGAGAAAGGGAGACATTCAGGGTGACGTGCTGCATTTAACATTCATGCTGTTCTGCTCAGTTATGCAGGCAGAGATACTCCGATCAACAGGAACAAAGCTGAAAATCACACTGTTTTTATGAAACTCATTAAAACTCAAATAAAGTGATGAAAGTCAGGAAAAGACAGGAATGATGTCATTATATGTACATGACGAGTCTGGGAGGCAGTACGGACTGCAGTCATGCTGAACGGACAGAAGTCGCTGTTAACACGAAATATGTTCCAGGGTTCACACTCTTTTCTTGAAGTTATTTTCCAGGACTTTTCCAGCTGCTACAGTACAAGTCAACTTAAAAAAACATAGACTTATGACTTCCACCACAAGCTTTTGGAGAAATGTTCTACAACTGGAGCTTATATTTTTTACAGTGACGAAGAAGAGACGAAGAAGAGACGAAACAGAGACGAAACAGAGACGAAGAAGAGACGAAACAGAGACGAAACAGAGACGAAACAGAGACGAAGACAGAGACGAAACAGAGACGAAGAAGAGACGAAACAGAGACGAAACAGAGACGAAGAAGAGACGAAACAGAGACGAAACAGAGACGAAGAAGAGACGAAACAGAGACGAAGAAGAGACGAAACAGAGACGAAACAGAGACGAAACAGAGACGAAACAGAGACGAAACAGAGACGAAGAAGAGACGAAACAGAGACGAAACAGAGACGAAACAGAGACGAAACAGAGACGAAGAGAGACGAAACAGAGACGAAACAGAGACGAAGAAGAGACGAAACAGAGACGAAGACAGAGACGAAACAGAGACGAAGAAGAGACGAAACAGAGACGAAACAGAGACGAAACAGAGACGAAGAAGAGACGAAACAGAGACGAAGAAGAGACGAAACAGAGACGAAACAGAGACGAAACAGAGACTAAGCAGAGACGAAACAGAGACGAAACAGAGACGAAGAGACGAAACAGAGACGAAGCATCTGACGAAGGGCACAAGCCTGAAACATTGCGCATTAAATTCTTCGCATTCCCTGGTGTGCAGATCTCTATTCTTCCAGTTTATTTTAAAGGTCCTCTGACACATTTTCACAACAAAATACATGTTTATAGTTGCGCAGTGGCTAAACTTCTTTGAACTGCTTCTGCTTTTAGTATCTTGTCTGATTTATATACTGTTGTCTGTCTCAATGGGACCTGTGTAAATAAAGCTTAGATAGATAAAAATGACTAAATAAATAAAAGAAATAAATGTATAAATATTAATAATAACAACAAAATTTTGTTTTAAAATACTTTTAATTAAGGGCAAAATATATTATATAAATCTATAATTTTATTAAATAAAAATGAATGAATAATAATTCATAAATAATAAAAAAAAAAAAAATAGTAAATAAATAAAAAAATAAAAATTATTAGATTTATAAATGATAATTATAATCATATAATTTTTACTTTAACATACTTTTAATAAAGGGCAAAATATATGATATGAATATACAATTTGCTTAATAATAATAAATGAATAATCATTTATAAATAAAAAATAAAAAGAGTAAAATAAATAAATAAATAAAATGAATAAAAATAAATAAATTCATAAAAAATAATAAATAATTTTGATAAAAAAAATTAAATGAAGAGCAAAATATCTGATTTAAATGTATAATTTTACGAAATAATAATACATTAATAAAAGGTTATAAATAATTATGAGAATTAAATATTTTTTTACTTCAAATATATATTTAATAAAGGGCAAAATATATGATAGAAATATATATAGTTTTATTAAATTATAATAAATTTATAATAATTTAGAAATAATCAATAAATAAAAATTAGTAAATAAATAAAATAAAATAATAGAAACAAATAAACTACTAAATAAAAATAGTTAAATAATTTTGATTACATTTTTTAATGAAGAGCAAACTACATTATTTAAATATATAATTTTACTAAATCATAATAAATTCATAATAATTCATAAATAATAATGATTTAAAATATAGGTTTTATAAAGGGCAACATATATGATAGAAACATATCTTTTTATTTAAAAAAATAATAAATCAATAATAATTTATGTATAATGAATTAATAAAAATGATAAAGCCAATTTAGTCTTCATCATCAAGCATCCCGCCTCAGATAACACTCACAAAGCAAACAGCCTTCCCAGGGGTGGTGGGAGGGGGATGGGGGGGGGTCTCCAGAGTCCAGACCAGACAAAGAGGCTGTGCTGAGGGGGCCACGCCTCAATCCCCACACATTCATCATTACACGTCTGACCTGGCGTCCCAACCTGATTCCCAGCATATGCCGTCAGGGGGCTGCTATCCGTCCCTGTAGACCCCGTCCCTCACCTACAACGTGCCGGGGACCTGAACCGTGGGGGGGCTGGGCCCCAATGTGCGGGGAAATGTCTACAAATGTATATTTTGCCTGCATTTGTGTCTTGCTCTGAGGCCTTGTATGGGTGTGTGAGAGAGGGGGGGGGGGGTAAGGGTTAGATCAGTCTGAACGGCAAACCTCACAGATCAACACCAGAGGAAGGAAATATTCAGACTTCATCAGCTCACGGTGCTCATGTGGGCTGAAACACCACCAACAGTAGCTCTCCATCACCCATTGCCTAGCAACACGAGTGCAGGGCGTTGCCGGGGGCGACAGGGGAGCAGGCGAACACAGGCGAGGCTCCGTGTGCGATGGGTTATGGTCCCCTGGGCTTCATTAGCGCCACCTCGTCTAAGCTAATGAGGCGGGAGAGAAACGGCGGGCTGAATGTGTGGACGCTTCCTGGATGACTTCATCTGAACGTCACGTGTCAGGAAGACAACGATCAGCGTCCTCGTCTCCTCTGATGGACACAAAGGGTGATGGAGCGGGCGTGGTGAGGAAGGTCGACTCGCCAGCCCCGCCCAGCTGAGCCAACCCAACCATCCCACAATTCCCTGATGACATGAAACACGTCGCAGCTTCAGGCGTGACTCGTCCTCACACACGTTTAACACGTTCAGCCCATTTTCTGCTCTAATGTAGCAACAACAGCAAATAAAGACGAAAAGCTGTTCAGTCCCACAGCGACGCAAAGCTTCACACGAAGGCTGAGCCACGCAGGAGTGCTCGTGCTGCACCGGAAACTTTTACGCACCGAAGAGACATTTTGCCTCAATCCAGCTAAATAAAAGTCGCCCAGAGCCACAAATATTTCTTGGCCTTTTTTAAAAAGACAAATTGCACAATATTGGAATTTTGCCCAATATCCCACATGCTGATATTTTAAAACTCATGTGCCCGATAACTGATATTGATACCGATAGTAAAGCTGACAAAAATAAGCAGTAATTGCAAATATTTTGTATCTGTTTCCGATACTTTAAAAATAGGAGTGGGAAAAAATATTGATACACTGAAATATCTCGATATTTCATATGCCGATATCAAATTGATATTTAAAAATGTGGTATTGATCTATTTTATTTACAAAATCTCACGAGATTTCATCATTCTGTTACAAAATCTCACGATATTCCATGAATTCTCACAAGATGTTGTAACAGAACCATGAAATATCGCTAGATTTCATCCGTAAAATAGATCGATACTGCGTTTTCAAATGTAAATAAGAAATCAGCATATGAAAATACTTTTTCACAACCAAAAAATTTCCCCTAAGGAAGGTCCAAAGAGCCACTTGTGGCTCTGGAGCGGCAGGTTCCAGACCGCTGTGCTACACAGTACACACACCTGCAGCCCTACGCCTGCAAAGTATTTCTGCAAGTACCCCTGGAAAGTACAGCAAAATTCTCCTGTGAAGGTTTCCTGCAGACGATGATACTTCATAAATATGAAGAATCCAGGAACATCATCCAGGCCAGATTGCGATTTTCCAATCATGGAACAATATGGGACTCTGATCACTAGTGTTACTTCATCACTACAGCGCTTCTGCAGTGGATTTCCTCCTCATACTGTACATATAGATGTTTCCAGGCTCATGGTTGCACATGTTGTAACTCTTCACCGTGACAGCGTGGGTGGGCATGGCTCCATAAATTCATGTTTTCTGCATGTGTGACCGCTGAACCACATTATTTCAGATTCAACCCCAGCCGTGCAATATGATCACGGGGCCAAGTAAGGAACAAATACAAAAATATAATCAGGGTCACCAAAGGTGTGCATGAAACTACCTGTGAATGAATGAATGAATGAATGAATGAATGAATGAATGAATGAATGAATGACATTTCACTGGGATTTAAACACCATGAGCGTAATTCAGCTACAAAAATTAGGATATTCAGCTACACACTCAAAAATACAGGTACCAGTTTGTACTTAAAAGGGTCCAAAGCTTGTTGCTGGGGGGGTTCCTTTCTGAAAGACATTTCTGTACCTTCATGGTCCATTTTTGTACCTTATCAAGCTGTATGAGTTAATAAAGTACAATTAAACCAATTAAAGATGATGAATAAAAGTCAATAAAATAGAGATTATGACAACAATCAAAGATGCTAATAATAAATGAATAATTATTATAGAAATATTAGGCCAAACACATATAAAATTATAAATGTAATTATTATATTGATTACTGTGATTGTTATAAAAATCATAATATAATAACTATAATTATACTACTGTTTAGAAGTAGCCTACTGCTATTTATAGTTATTGTACAAGCTACACACATTTTTCAATGCTGCAGGTACCCTTACGGTGTGTTCAGACCAAGCGCGATTTGGGCGTCAAAAACGCGCCGGACGCCCAAAGTTGGACGCCGTGTCAATAAAAGTCCGACGCCTGTTTCCCGGCGTCTTGACGCTCTGATGCGCGGCGAGAGATGTCCAGCCAAGCCGCGCTCGCCGCGCCGTGGGAGGAGCCTCTCCTTTTTCTTTTTCCTTTTACCGTCTGTCTGCACCATGGCAGGTGCAGGAGAGAGAGCGGCTCGGCTTTATGTGATAAATAAAGCAGGGAACGTCGTCATCGGACATCTCTGCTCTGTGTCCGGTCCACTAAATGATTCCAGGTGTTCTGACTGTGATGAGTTTCATCATTTACTTCAGGAGCTGCTGGCGAGCGGCGCTTTCAGCCGTCTGATCCGGCCCAGTTTAACGTCCCGCTGTCCCGATGCGGGGCAGCATTATCAGCCCAGTACATCCCATCAGGACAGCAGGTCATCAAACCACCGTTCAGAAACCGGGACCGGACACATATCACAGTTTATCCTCCTCTGTCTTCAGAGAGAGAGGAGAGACCCTGATTCTTCTGGGTGTTTCCTCTCCTGTCAGAAAAAGTGTGTCTGTGTCATGACTCGCTCTGATTGGTCGACGCCCCCGCGTCAAGATGCCAAAGTTCAGATTTTCCAACTCCGGCGTCTGACGCCCTTGACGCGCAAACGCTGAACATCTCAAAACTCGACGCGCTAACGCCCTAGACGCGCCGCGCCCGACGCACGAAACGCGCCGCAAGAAAGGCCGACGCTCCTTGACGCGCGTCGGCCATTGACTTTGCATGTAAACCTGACGCCCTTGACGCACAGACCAGTGTGCTTGGTCTGAACACACTGTTAGGGTTGAAATGGTACAAATGTGTACTTTATATTACTTTGGACCCTTTTTCATAGTATATAGGTACTTCTGGCCTCATAAAGACCAATATTGTACTTTTGAGAGAACATTTGTAAAAAATGTACCTGCAGGTACAGAAATGATCCTGTCTCGTACCTCTGTTTTTGAGTGTGTATAGACCACCTTAGACCAGGCTCCAATCAAAAACCACTGTACTTTGACTCTTCAAACGTGGTCTCAAATGTTCTTCTGAGGTTGTACATTACTTTAATCACAGTTTCTGATTTGTGAAACCTTTTTTTCTATTGTTTAAAATAAAAAATAGCAACATTTTATGGCTTAATTATAGACCACTTTAGACCAGGTCCCAACCACAAACCTCAACACTTATAATCTGCAAACCTGGTCTGAAGTGTTCCTTAGAGGCTGTAGATTAATTACAGCACTGTTTTGATTTGTGAAAGCTATAAATGAATGAATGAGGAGAAAAAAGAGAACAAATGATGAGGCGAAGAAAAGTAATAAGTAGGAGAAAAGAACAAATTATGAAGAGAACAGGAGAACAGATGAGGAGAAACAGAGAGCAAGTGATGAGGAAAAGAGAAGAAACTAGGAAGAAAAAGAAGAGGAAAAAATGAGATAAGAAGAGCAGGTATGAGGAGAACGTGATGATGAGGAGGGTCAGTGATGAGTCAAAGAGAAGACAAAAGGTGGATACTGTGTGAACTGTTATGCGTGAGTGCAGCACATGATGTGTTTTAGCAACATAATGGTCAACATTTCATCGTTGATTTTGTAGTTCATTAATTTCTTAATTAAAATGACAATTTATCTACTCCATTATGTCTATTATTGATGTCTAAAAGATATTTTTTTGTAGGGAAAGACGAGAGAAAAGTTCTTCTAATTTTTTCAGATTTGCACCTGTTCCAGGCAAAGCCCAGGTCGTCCTCAAGGGCTGGAGACGCCCACTAAACCAGACGGTCAGCAACATTCGATCCCATCATGTTCATGGAAGAGAAAATGAATGAAGCTGTTCTGGTGGTACTGCAGCCTCGGCCACATCTTTACACAGTATGAGATGAAGAGAGGTCAGTTTGCTGTGGTCTAGTTTAACTCTGAACAACCCGGAAACAAGCGTAAACCAGCATCTAACACACAACTTAAACCAGCTCCGTCTGAGCAGGTCAGTGGGTTTGTGGCACGAGTCTTGCACGCTGACGCAAAGACCTTCTTAACTAGCTGTACAGCCGTTGTCCAGCTAATGAGTCGCTCAGATTTAATCCATGGTGAAAAGACGGAGCAGGGAATCCCGGTTATGGAGGATTAGGAGTCGCAAACCAAGAGAGAAGCAGGTTTCTCTGTGTAACAGAAGGACATCACAGTCCAGTTCAGTTCAGTTCTGGTCCAGCTCGTCTAGTTCCAGCCACAGTCCAGTTCTAGTCCAGTTCCAGTCCAGTTCTAGTCCAGTTAGGGGTCCAGTTAGTCTAGGGGGGTTAGTGGTCCGCCAAAGACCGCAACATTACCACTAGGCCACCCACTCCACCAAAGTTCCAGTTCTAGCCCAGTTCCAATCCAGTTTCACTTCAGCTACAGTCCAGTTCTAGTCCAGTTCCAGTTCAGTCACAGTCCAGTTCTAGTTCAGTTCCAGTCCAGTTCCAGTCACAGTCCAGTTCAGTCACAGTCCAGTTCCAGTTCAATTCCAGTCTAGTTCCAGTTCAGTTCCAGTCCAGTTCCAGTCCAGTTCCAATCCAATTTCTGCTCAGCTACAGTCCAGTTCTAGTCCAGTTCTAGTCCAGTCCAGTTCCAGTTCAGTCACAGACCAGTTCTTGTCCAGTTATAGTTGAGTTCTAGTTAAGCTCCAGTCCAGTTTTAGCCCACTTCCAACCCAGTTTCACTTCAGCTACAGTCCAGTTCTAGTCCAGTAACAATCCAATTTCCGCTAAGTTACAGTCCAGTTCTAGTCCAGTTACATTCCAGTTCTAGGCCAGTTCCAGTTCTAGTTCAGTCACAGTCCAGTTTTAGTCTAGTTCCAGTCCGGTCACAGTCCAGTTCTAGTCCAGTTCAAGTTCCAGTTCCAGTTCAGTCACAGTCCACTTCTAGTCCAGTTCCAGTTCAGTCACAGTCCAGTTGTAGTCCAGTTACAGTCCAGTTCTAGTCCATTTCCAATCCAGCTTCAGTTAAGCTTCAGTCCAGTTCTAGTCCAGTTTTAGTCCAGTTCTAGTCTAGTTCCAGTTCAGTTCCAGCCCAGTTCTAGTCTAGTTCCAGTTCAGTTCCATTCCAGTTCCAATCCAATTTCCGCTCAGCTACAGTCCAGTTCTAGTCCAGCCCTAGTCCAGTCCAGTTGCAGTTCCAGTCCAGTTCCAGTTCAGTCACAGTCCAGTTCCAGTCCAGTCACAGTCCAGTTCCAGTTCCAGTTCAGTCACAGTCCAGTTCTAGTCCAGTTCCAGTTCAGTTCCTGTTAAGTTCCAGTTTCAGTTTAGTCACAGTCCAGTTCTAGTCCAGTTCCAGTCCAGTTCCAGTCCAGTTCCAATCCAGTTTCAGTTCAGCTACAGTCCAGTTCCAGTCCAGTTCTAGTCCAGTTACAGTTTAGCTTCAGTCCAGTCACAGTCCAGTTATAGTTCAGTTCTAGTTAAGCTCCAGTCCAACTCTAGCCCAGTTCCAATCCAGTTCCAATTCAGCTACAGCCCAGTTCTAGTCCAGTTACAGTTACACTTCCAATCCAGTTTCAGTTCAGTTCTAGTTCAGTTTTAGTCCAGTTCCAGTCCAGTTCCAGTTCAGTCACAGTCCAGTTCTAGTCCAGGTGCAGGTGCAGGTGCAGGTCCAGGTCAAGGTCCAGGTCCAGGTCCAGGTCCAGGTCCAGGTCCAGGTCCAGGTCCAGGTCCAGGTCCAGGTGCTTACCTGGCCCGCTGCTCCGACCACCATCCCGGCGTTCATGGGTCCTGCCGCGGCCGCGACTCCCCACCACCGATACCTCCAGCGTGTTTGAGTGTCCGAGCCAAGATGGAAGCGTGAGGACGGAGAGGATGAGTGTGTACGGGCGAGATGGGGGGCGGTCCTCCGACAGCGTGTGGATTAGAGTGTAACGTGCTGTAGGTATTAACACACTGCAGCTGACACACACACACACACACACACACACTGAGGGGTGTGTGCATTCTTAGAGGGGATTATGTGGACAAAAATAGAGGAGTCTTTTCTACTGACCTAGAATCAGAATGTCGCGGTTGAGAAACAATGAAGGGTGGAGTGCACACACACACACACACACAGGTAACCAGGAAGTTCTGAACAACCTGCTGGACTATCACTTACACTCTAAATTACTTGCTGAGCTCCGGCCCGGTGCTCTGCTGCTCTGTGACTGAACCATGAAGGTGAATAAAAGTAAAGTTTCTGTCAGACTCTGACGTAGCGACATGATTCCCTGAAAGAAGCAGCTCTCCCTCATTTCACCAATACTGGAAGTAGAATGAACGAACCAACGAGTATCGTCCTGCGACTTCAGAGGTTCAAAGTTTTCAGTTTGGTGGTGTCAGGGTAGTGAGCTGCTCTCAGCTGTACCGCCGGGGTGCACACGGCCTGTAAAGTGTTGAGAAAACCTCCCAATAACTAACGGAGAGTTAACTCTGGACTCATAGGACAATAGTACTCGTTCGTTCGTTTATTCTACGTAAAGTATTAGTGAAATGAAGGAGTTTTGCTGCAGATAATGTCTTATAGAGGCTCACCGTCTCTCCCGTTATATGGATGTACGCCGAAGGGCAACTCAACGTAATATCTTCCGAAGGAGTCAAAGTGATACAGAAATTTTTACCAGTGAGTAAATTTACGTATCCTTTCTTAGAAAAGAGATTTATTATCTCAATGGGACCTCCTGCTTAAATAAAGGTGAAATAAACTCCAAGAAATAAAGGTCCAGGTTGAGAAAGAGAAAGTTATCCTTGAAGGTGCAAGTTCTATTCAAATCAGTGATTTTTAACCACCCCCAAGCTCGGCCGCAAACCAACGTTCTTTTTCCACATGTGGGCCATGAGGACAGTATATTTACACTGTTATTTATGACTGGATGAGTTGCAATCCAGCCTCCCCCCACCTGGTGGCGCTAATTTGTCAATAAATTAAACAAGTTAAATAAACAAGCAGAAGAAGACACTCAGCTAGCCGCTAGCATGTAGCTAACGTTGTAAAGAAGAATGAAAACTAAATAATGAAGACAAAAATGGTCCCAAACCGCCCCTAAAGAGGCAAAAATCCACTCAAATTGATCAAATACGGATTAGTGAGTGGAAATAACAAAGCAGAGCTGAGAAGATGGATGGAACACCAGCTAATGCTAATGCTAACGTTAATGCCAACACTAACGGAAGCCCTGAAGCATCTACAAGCTTAATCTAGAAACAAACATCTAACACTTGTTGGAAAGAAAGGATTTCTAAGAAAAAAGAGAGAAAATCAGCTGTTGATGCAAAAAATGTCTGTTACGTTCGGAAGTTCTTAAAAAATTCTAAGAAAAGTTTAAATAAATAAATTGTTCAAAGAAATTTTGTGCTTTAATTTCCCGTCTAAACAAATAAAATCCAGGTTTTTACAGATTATTTAAATTGAGCCTTTTTATTTTCAATGTGATCTATTACTGCAGCATTTTCTCTCTTTTTTTAAATCAGTTTCCATCATTTTTTCTGTTGTTCCTCTTTTTGTAATAAAATGTTGTAGATTTTGTGATTTTAGCCTAATTCTGATTTGTTCTTGTAGGACATACCAAGACATTCTGGACAATTCCATGCTCCCAACGTTGTGGGACCAGTTTGGAGCTGGTCACCCTGTCGGGGACTGAAGCTCGTTCCAGACTCCGCGAGAAGCGAGAACTTTGTTCTTGTTCTCGAGGCCACAGGATCAAGAAAAAAGTTTGTTTTCTTCCAGTCAATACTCTCCACACGTATGACCACAGTCGGGCGCACACAGACAGGGTTGTATACATTTAAAATGGCAAACTTGTATTTAAATGCCACGTGTTATTTACATTTTCACATTTTCTCGCCTCCTTGATCAGCTGTTTATTAAAATTACCCGTTCAAAAAACAACCGAACCAATGCTGGGGATTAGATGGGAATCTGCGGATACTGTGGTACTATGTTACCTTTAGTGTATACTACCTTTTTATGACCTGCCAGGCTTGTTCATTTAATTGTTTTTTGTTTGTTTGTTTGTTTGCTTGTTGTTGTTTTTTTGTCTTTTGTTGTATTTTTGTTTAGTTTTTTTTTTTTTAATTGTGTAACCAAACTCATTATAAAGACAAACTGTCATTCTGAGAAAAAGAACGGTGATGTAACATCTTGTTTTCATTGCTGCACTCGTTTGCAGTTGTGGCTGTGTTGCATCCGACACGTGAAACGTTAAACTGGTTCAAACTGGGTTAAACTGGGATTTTTTACATGGTATTAGTAATAACTTAGTTAAGAGTTAAGAAACTCAGCGGACATTAAATGTCTCTTCATGTATAATTCTTATGAGAACAGACGCGTCCGTCCTCGACCGACTGCAGCGGTTCTTCTCTCAGCCAGTAGAATCTGGTTCCTCTGAGAAGATAAACTGATGCATGATGTTTCTGCCGTTGGCCAGAGGGAAGGCTTACGTGAACATGAGTCCGTGCATCTGAGGGCAAATGATAGACGAGGATGATTTAACATCAACCTACAGATGAACATCCAGACGGTAAATCCCTTCTGAAGTGGGAACATCTGGATTCATCCGTGTTTATCATCCCCACGAGCGTGTGATGAGACGGACTAATGCACGAGTGTGTGAACACAGCATGGCCCAGTAAGCTTTAGCTGCTACTTCCAGGATGAGAACTGACAGATACTCAGAGACACGACGGCCTTTTCCACCTCTCACACTTCAGAATGATGGAGAAGAATTAAAGAAATGAGAAAAACCACTGAAAACATTTAAATGTTCTGGTTCTGATGGAGGTTTCAGTGTTTCGCATACCACTCCTTCATCAGGCCAAGGAGACCTGCTGTCAGCCCGATCTGAGAGCGTGGGCAAATATTCTGGGATGTTTCTTTTTTCTGGGATGTTTAAAGGTCGAGTCTGACGTTTTCCCCCTGAATATAAACGTAAGACTTATGCAAGTGACATCCGTCTCAAACCGCGCGTTTGGGCCTGTACTCGCGTGCAGTGGTGAGTTTGAATGCATCTCCCTCCCCCTGCCTGTAATTCGCTCCTTAGCTTTGTTTTGTTGTGGTCGGGACGTTTCTGGGTGGAGTTTCTGTTTATATCACCAACCAATGACAGAACTAAGGACATGACGCTGTGTGGGAATAAGCTCAGAGGTGGGAGGGAGGGGCTCAGTTTGATGCTGTTGTTTACAAACAGAAATGGGGGGGAGGGACTTCAGACTTTACCTTTAAGGTTTGTTAGCTAACCAACTACGGCGCCGTCAAAGAAACGAAAAGATATCGCGGGTGACTGACAAGTGAACTTTTTCTGCAAGACTCCGATGAAGTCAGAGAAACAGGCGACACAACAGAGCGACTGCTGGAGGACAGGGACGGCCGGTGAACCGGTCCAGCAGCAGACCTGGCGTCCGGGATTTTCATCACCTTTTACACGTCCTGCACATGAAGACGCTGTCCTGCGGTGCTGCTGTTTTAGCTTAAAGTCGGTCATTTAAACACTGACTGTGGCGATGATGAAAGCAGAGAGAGAGAGCTGTCAATCACAGTCCGACCGCTGATGGCAATGACTTAAATGTCAATCAGTCACGGAGGCGGGACTTGAATGCAGGTCCACGTTTGTCAGACGGCGGGGAGCGCGACGTGAAACGGTGACAAAATATCAGAGGGTGACAAAAACGTGGTTTTTTCGTGGGTTCCTGCTAACGCCCAAACACAAACGGTATCAGCTGCTGGCGTGTTTCCAGCTACGCTGCAGTCACACCGCTCAGAAACGGGAAATGAGGAAGCATCATGGTTTCAGACTGAGACAGCGGTGGTCGTAGAGACAACGAGACATCAGGAAGCATCGGTCATGGTTCCAGACTGAGACAGCGGTGGTCGTAGAGACAACGAGACATCAGGAAGCATCATGGTTCCAGACTGAGACAGCGGTGGTCGTAGAGACAACGAGACATCAGGAAGCATCGGTCATGGTTCCAGACTGAGACAGCGGTGGTCGTAGAGACAACGAGACATCAGGAAGCATCATGGTTCCAGACTGAGACAGCGGTGGTCGTAGAGACAACGAGACATCAGGAAGCATCGGTCATGAATCCAGACTGAGACAGCGGTGGTCGTAGAGACAACGAGACATCAGGAAGCATCATGGTTCCAGACTGAGACAGCGGTGGTCGTAGAGACAACGAGACATCAGGAAGCATCGGTCATGAATCCAGACTGAGACAGCGGTGGTCGTAGAGACAACGAGACATCAGGAAGCATCATGGTTCCAGACTGAGACAGCGGTGGTCGTAGAGACAACGAGACATCAGGAAGCATCGGTCATGATTCCAGACTGAGACAGCGGTGGTCGTAGAGACAGCGAGACATCAGGAAGCATCGGTCATGGTTCCAGACTGAGACAGCGGTGGTCGTAGAGACAACGAGACATCAGGAAGCATCGGTCATGATTCCAGACTGAGACAGCGGTGGTCGTAGAGACAACGAGACATCAGGAAGCATCGGTCATGGTTCCAGACTGAGACAGCGGTGGTCGTAGAGACAACGAGACATCAGGAAGCATCGGTCATGGTTCCAGACTGAGACAGCGGTGGTCGTAGAGACAACGAGACATCAGGAAGCATCGGTCATGATTCCAGACTGAGACAGCGGTGGTCGTAGAGACAACGAGACATCAGGAAGCATCATGGTTCCAGACTGAGACAGCGGTGGTCGTAGAGACAACGAGACATCAGGAAGCATCGGTCATGGTTCCAGACTGAGACAGCGGTGGTCGTAGAGACAAGGAGACATCAGGAAGCATCGGTCACCGTTCCAGACTGAGACAGCGGTGGTCATAGAGACAACGAGACATCAGGAAGCATCGGTCATGATTCCAGACTGAGACAGCGGTGGTCGTAGAGACAACGAGACATCAGGAAGCATCGGTCATGATTCCAGACTAAGACAGCGGTGGTCGTAGAGACAACGAGACATCAGGAAGCATCGGTCATGGTTCCAGACTGAGACAGCGGTGGTCGTAGAGACAACGAGACATCGGGAAGCATCGGTCATGGTTCCAGACTGAGACAGCGGTGGTCGTAGAGACAACGAGACATCAGGAAGCATCGGTCATGGTTCCAGACTGAGACAGCGGTGGTCGTAGAGACAACGAGACATCAGGAAGCATCGGTCATGAATCCAGACTGAGACAGCGGTGGTCGTAGAGACAACGAGACATCAGGAAGCATCATGATTCCAGACTGAGACAGCGGTGGTCGTAGAGACAACGAGACATCAGGAAGCATCGGTCATGAATCCAGACTGAGACAGCGGTGGTCGTAGAGACAACGAGACATCAGGAAGCATCGGTCATGGTTCCAGACTGAGACAGCGCTGGTCGTAGAGACAACAAGACATCAGGAAGCATCATGGTTCCAGACTGAGACAGCGGCGGTCGTGGAGACAACGAGACATCAGGAAGCATCATGGTTCCGGACTGAGACAGCGGTGGTCGTAGAGACAACGAGACATCAAGAAGCATCGGTCATGAATCCAGACTGAGACAGCAGTGGTCGTAGAGACAACGAGACATCAGGAAGCATCGGTCATGATTCCAGACTGAGACAGCGGTGGTCGTAGAGACAACGAGACATCAGGAAGCATCATGGTTCCAGACTGAGACAGCGGTGGTCGTAGAGACAACGAGACATCGGGAAGCATCGGTCATGGTTCCAGACTGAGACAGCGGTGGTCGTAGAGACAACGAGACATCAGGAAGCATCGGTCATGATTCCAGACTGAGACAGCGGTGGTCGTAGAGACAACGAGACATCAGGAAGCATCATGATTCCAGACTGAGACAGCAGTGGTCGTAGAGACAACGAGACATCAGGAAGCATCGGTCATGAATCCAGACTGAGACAGCGGTGGTCGTAGAGACAACGAGACATCAGGAAGCATCGGTCATGGTTCCAGACTGAGACAGCGGTGGTCGTAGAGACAACGAGACATCAGGAAGCATCGGTCATGGTTCCAGACTGAGACAGCGGTGGTCGTAGAGACAACAAGACATCAGGAAGCATCGGTCATGGTTCCAGACTGAGACAGCGGTGGTCGTAGAGACAACGAGACATCAGGAAGCATCGGTCATGGTTCCAGACTGAGACAGCGGTGGACGTAGAGACAACGAGACATCAGGAAGCATCGGTCATGATTCCAGACTGAGACAGCGGTGGTCGTAGAGACAACGAGACATCAGGAAGCATCGGTCATGGTTCCAGACTGAGACAGCGGTGGTCGTAGAGACAACGAGACATCAGGAAGCATCATGATTCCAGACTGAGACAGCAGTGGTCGTAGAGACAACGAGACATCAGGAAGCATCGGTCATGAATCCAGACTGAGACAGCGGTGGTCGTAGAGACAACGAGACATCAGGAAGCATCGGTCATGGTTCCAGACTGAGACAGCGGTGGTCGTAGAGACAACAAGACATCAGGAAGCATCGGTCATGGTTCCAGACTGAGACAGCGGTGGTCGTAGAGACAACGAGACATCAGGAAGCATCGGTCATGGTTCCAGACTGAGACAGCGGTGGACGTAGAGACAACGAGACATCAGGAAGCATCGGTCATGATTCCAGACTGAGACAGCGGTGGTCGTAGAGACAACGAGACATCAGGAAGCATCGGTCATGATTCCAGACTGAGACAGCGGTGGTCGTAGAGACAACGAGACATCAGGAAGCATCGGTCATGATTCCAGACTGAGACAGCGGTGGTCGTAGAGACAACGAGACATCAGGAAGCATCGGTCATGGTTCCAGACTGAGACAGCGGTGGACGTAGAGACAACGAGACATCAGGAAGCATCGGTCATGAATCCAGACTGAGACAGCGGTGGTCGTAGAGACAACGAGACATCAGGAAGCATCGGTCATGATTCTAGACTGAGACAGCGGTGGTCATAGAGACAACGAGACATCAGGAAGCATCGGTCCTGATTCCACACTGAGACAGCGGTGGTCGTAGAAACAACGAGACATTTGATTTTGTTTGATTACACAGTTAAAGAGAGAAACTGAAACAGAATAAAAGCTTCTGCTGTTTGATGATGTCACAGAACTTGACCAGGCTGAATTCAGATGTGTGTTGCGATATAGGAGGTCTGCAGTCATCAATATTATTCACACCCTCCCTTTGAATAAAACTGACTATAGTAATTAAAATAACAGGAAAAAAAAAGAAACTAATAATAAAGTTTGCCATTAATGTTTTTGTTGAACCACAATTTTAAATCAACGCCATGATTTTTATAGAATTTTTATTTATTACTTTTGTCAGTTTCAGCTTTTTTCACTGGCAGCTCATTGTTTTGTTTTTTCCCCTTCTTTCATGGGAAAGTATGAATAATATATTGTCCCACACTCTTTGTTCCACATTTGGTTACGTAGATGGAATCTGGTCACCTACATGCAGCTTTGATTGAAGGTTAGACAGATTAAGCCTAATGATGTCATTAAAGTGATGTCATTCACCAATACAGACCTAAATGCCTGTTATTGCTGTATTTCACAGGTCACACGACATGATTAGGAATTTATGTGTGTTTTCGGTTATCAGTTATCGGTATCGGCCTTTAGGAGCTGAAATTTATCGGTACCAGCAGGTCTGGAAAACATTCTATCGCGTAAAGAGGGTTAAACAGGGCTGCATGTCTGACTGTGTCAATCCTGATGTGTGAAGTCTTCCTCTCCTCCACATCTGAGACAGGTTCCATGTAATGCCGGGTTTCCGCCAGCAGGTGGGGCCACAGCTGAAGCCCCTGGTACCCCACGCTAACCGCCTGTCTCACACTGGTGAAACCCTCACAGCATGGATGACATAATCTTTTCATAACATATGAAATGATCCTGCATCTGTGCGAGACACAGCTCAGATATTAAATGCTGCCGGGGGGGGGGGGGGGGGCTGCATGGTAATCATTCGCTGCAGCCTCAGGACATAAAGCTGTGAGTACTGGGGAAGATGCAGAGGCTCTGACATTTCCAGGTCCTCTGTGGTTCATCACAGCAGGGAAAGGGTTAACGGTGTCATCACTACTGCTGTCATTGGCCTGACTGAAGGACAGTGTGTGTGTGTGTGTGTGTGCGTGCGTGCGTGTGTGTGTGTGGGTGTGTGTGTGTTGGTCTCAGTAAATGTCCTGGGTTGGATGCAGGGGTCAGAGGTCACAACAGAAGTGAAGGAAGCAGAGGACAACAAAAACGACGATGGTAACCATGGAAACGGCTTGAATTGCGTTAGCTGCTTCCTGCACACTGCTGGCATGCAGCTGGATTTATGCATGACTGCAGGAGCCAGTTTCTGTTTAGCAGGAATAAACATATTTACGCAGGAATAAACATGTTTACAGTTGAAAGAAACATGTTTAGAGCAGGAATAAACATGTTTAGCAAAAATAAACATGTTTACAGTTGAAATAAACATGTTTACAGTCAAAAGAAACATGTTTACAGCAGGAATAAACATTTTTAGCAGAAATAAACATGTTTACAGTAGAAATAAACATGTTTACATTTAAAATAAACATGTTTACAGTAAAAATAAACATGTTTACAGCAAGAATAAACATGTTTATGGCAGAAATAAACATGTTTACAGCAGGAATAAACATGTTTACAGTCGAAAGAAACATGTTCACAGCAGGAATGAACATTTTTAGCAGAAATAAACATGTTTACAGCAAGAATAAACATGTTTACATTTGAAATAAACATGTTTACAGCAGAAACAAACATGTTTACAGCCTGGTTCTAAATATCATTTTAGGTTTAATAGGTCAAGTTTATCTTCATATCAACTGTGACGGGTGGGGAAACTTTTTTTTCATAATTTATCCGTTTAGATGTTGTCTTATCTTGAAATTACACATAATTAGGGGCGTACCCTTTTGATTGACATGTGGCAGACCAGATGTCAGCCTGCCATATAGTTGCCACCCATCCTGTAAAATGCAGAATCGTCCTTTAATTGACAATGAAACGTTGCATCCCATACACGGGACGCCATTTGTCCCGTATTTCCATAAATGGTCACCATACGTCTGTCACACATATAAACATTAAATTTCACAATAATGAGCAAATTAAAACAAATAATGTTTAAAGCCAGAAAAAACAGCGGGATCTGCAGATCCTCCAGTCTGGTGTGTCTGTACCTGCACGTCTGCGTGTGCTGCTGTCACACGCTCCTCACAGCACCCATGCCCGTAAATGTCCACACCTGATGTTCCAGCATGTTCTCACATAAGAAAATACTTTCTAAATAAAACACCTGAGTGTAAACACAAAATGCAGTTTTTAAAGAGGGAAAAAATCCAAACCTCCATGTTCCTGTGTGAAAAAGTGATCTTCCCCTAAACCTGATAACTGGTTGTTCCACCTTAGCAGCAACAACTGCATCAAGCGTTTGTGATAACTGGCAGTGAGTCTTCTACAGCGCTGTGGAGGAATTTTGTTCCACTCATCTTTGCAGAATTGTTGTAATTCAGCCACATTGGAGGCTTTTCCAGCATGAACCGCCTTTTTAAGGTCATGCCACAGCATCTCAATGGGATTCAGGTGGGGGCTTTGACTAGGCCACTCCAAAGTCTTCATGTTGTTGTTCTTGAGCCATTCAGAGGTGGACTTGCTGGTGTGTTCTGGATCATTGTTCTGCTGCAGAACCCAAGTGCGCTTCAGCTTGAGGTCACCAACAGATGGCCGGACGTTCTCCTTCAGGATTTGTTGGTAGAAGCAGAATTCATGGTTCCATTTACCACAGCAAGTCTTCCAGGTCCTGAAGCAGCAAAACAGCCCCAGACCATCACACTACCACCACCACATTTTACTGTTGCTATGATGTTCCTTTTCTGACATGCCGTGTTACTTTTACGCCAGATGTAATGGGACCTCCACCTTCCAGAAAGTTCCACTTTTGTCTCGTCAGTCCACAGAGTATCTTCCCAAAAGTCTTGGGGATCATCAAGATGCTTTCTGGCTAAACTGAGACGAGCGTTTATGTTCTTTTTGCTCAGCAGTGGTTTTGGTCTTGGAACTCTGCCGTGCAGCCATTTTTGCCCCCCAGTCTCTTTCTGATGGGGGAGTCATGAACACACCTTCATTGAGGCAAGTGAGGCCTGCAGTTCTTGGATGTTGTTCTGGGGTCTTTTGTGACCTCTTGGATGAGTCGTCGCTGTGCTCTTGGGGTCATTTTGGTCGGCCGGCCCCTCCTGGGAAGGTTCACCACTGTTCCATGTTTTCACCATTTGTGGATAATGGTTCTCACTGTGGTTCTCTGGAGTCCCAAAGCTTTAGAAATGGCTTTGGAACCTTTTCCAGACTGATAGATCTCAATGACTTTGTTTCTCATTTGTTCCTGAATTTCTTTGGATGGCAGCATGATGTCTAGCTTTGGAGGATCTTTTGGTCCACTTCACTTTGTCAGGCAGGTCCTATTTAAGTGATTTCTGATGGAGAACAGGTGTGGCAGTAATCAGGCCGGGGTGTGGATAGAGAAACTGAACTCAGTTTTCCAAAGATGATAAACCACAGTTAATTTATGTTTTAACAGAGGGGGCAATCACTTTTTCACACAGGGCCATGTAATTTTGATCCCCCCCCCCCCTTTACTAATAAAACCTTCATTTAAAAACTGCATTTTGTGTTTACTTTTGTTATCTTTGTCTCAGGTTTAAATTTGTTTGATGATCTGAAACATGTTAAGGGACTTGAGGCAAGATTAAGAAATGAAACTCGCGACTGGCGCTTCAGGTACCTGCAGCCATGAGCCAAGCCGTCACGGGAGCACAAACTGAAGCTATAATATTGTTTACTAACCTTTTTCTTAATAGTTCCACTTTTTAGTGTCTTCCAGTTGATCTGGATCGTTTTCTGATGGCAGAAGAATCCATAACTATCGTTTACAGTGTTTGAATTTACCACGACCGTCTTCTTCCTGCATCAAAACTGCGGATGTAGCATCATTTGACGTCACGTCCGCAGGGCAGCGCGGGAAATTCAGACGCCGAATTGCAGCTTTATGCAGCACACAGCCTGTTTAAGGCAACGGAGAGAAACGTGGTGGAAACGTTCTTTTTGGTATTTAGCGCTTCAGCACCCATTAGTATTAAAAAAAATGGACATGCACTTTATCACACAGCTGTATGTTTTAAAAGTTAATTGTTGCACATTCCACACGAACAGATCTTTTGGTGCTGGTGCTGCATGTGATTTGTGCATGACTGTCCCTCATTAACTAGGTTTTATTGATAATGCGATAACTAAGTTTTGTGCGTGTGGCACTTTGTCTTATATTTTTCCTCACTGTATTTCAAATAGAGATGGATGTTATTACAACATATGTTCCCTAAATAACAAAACAGCACTTTCTATGCAACAATGTTGCATAGAAATGTGTTCATTGCAGCATTTCAGGCTTTAAGTGTGACCAGTTGCTTTATTGATCACCCCTTTCCTTAAAGCACTGGCATGAAGTAAAGCACTGTTGTGGGTGCCCCACGCCACGGGTGAAACTGTGCTAAACTTATAACTTTTATCTTGCCTTGTCAGCTCGGATGGGGTTCATATTTTCATCAGGCAACGTTGCTACTTCTGTACTTGGGGGGTTAACTTGCACTAAATAATTCAGGGCTTGGTGGTCTTGGACCAGAATGGTCCCAACCAGCCGGAGTTCACAGCTTTGATATTGACGAGGACTGTCAGAGCCAACGGAGCTGATCAGTTACTTCCCAGAGTGCATCAGTCCGTACGTCCTGCTAACCATCTGTTCTCTGTCCAGAGAGGCTCAGACCTGTAGTTACTGACATTGTTTGTTTGTATGTCAGCGACTGCACGCGTGAGAGCGGGTCATGATGTCACGGAGGTCCTGCTGCAGCTCCAGAGTTCAGGCTGGTTCTGAGGTGAATCTCCCCGCAAACGGAGACCAGAGGGAGTAAAGAGGCTGTTAGCAACCAGCTCTCTGCAGACCAGACAGAAACGAGTATCTGACCCCCACACGGTCGCCCCCACCTCACGTAAAAGAAGGCTTTCATTGAGTGTTCTGACCTCTGCAGCAGCCCCCCCCTTCTTCTTCTCCTCCTCCCCCGTACAGATTGCGGTGGAAAGTTGCATTTCTCCCCCAGCTGTGTTTAACCCTGCAGGACCGACATCCAATCTGAATCACCTGGATGGTGTTAACTCATCTACTGCCAGCTGTTTTCACAGCGGAACTCCAAGGTTTTTAAGCATTTTCACTGATTTTTGGAGAGCCACAGAATACTGTGTACTATGCCTATGCAAACATGAATGTACCAAAGGAAAGGTTCGACTCTGATCTTTCATCAGAAAAAAAAAGTTTGTTTCTAGCTTTATCCATTCTTTAGTAATTTGCAGTAGAACATGGGGTAGTTGCAGCAAAAATGCTGCTTTTCACCAAAAAGCTGAGAAACAAGTATTTTATGCAGCAATGCGCTTCAGGTGGTAAAGTGACTTTGTTGCCAATATTTTTACTTTAGTGACGCCTCCAACATCTGAACAGCTGTTTACTTCTGTGAAACAACAAAAACAACACTGAGAGAAGAGTTTCGGAGGTAAAATAATGATTCACTAGCTAAATAAGCCACAAGAAGTTGACAGAAACGTCTGTCTTTCTATCCCTCCCTCCACCTATCCATCCACTTCTGCTTCACTTGCGCCAGCGTATAAAAATACTGTGATATTTTAATGTATTGATATCTGGCTGCCAGATATCAGATACTAGCAGGTATTAGATACTACCATATATCAGATACTAGCAGGTATTAGATACTACCATATATCAGATACTAACAGGTATCAGATACTACCATACATCAGATACTAGCAGGTATTAGATACTACCATATATCAAATACTAGCAGGTATCAGATACTACCATATATCAGATACTAGCAGGTATTAGATACTACCATATATCAAATACTAGCAGGTATCAGATACTACCATACAGGGGTCGCGTTAACCGAATTTTTCCGTCATTGACCGTTTTTTTTAAAATGGTGACAGAAAAATCTGAAGGCCGTCAGTCATTTTGACAGATTACAATTTACACTCCTGACCACTAGATAGCGAGTTAGCATATTGTCTCTCTTGATGCATGGCCTGTTGGGTTCACCCGGAAAAATGTCACAGCAGCTGAGTGTCCGAAGCTTCTCCAAAAAGCCCAATAATGAAGATAGTTTTGACAAAAGAGGTGAAAAAAGGAAGACTGATGCAGTGGAAGATGAGGGGCAAAAAAGTAATCAGTCTTCGGCACCAACTGAGCAACCAAGCATTTAATGGAAAAATGCTACCGAATATGTCATTATTATATGTATATATTTTAATTAAAAGTGACGGGGTAAGAAATAGATTATGACTGGATTTTTATGACCCTGTCAGTCAAAATGACGGACAACGAAAAAGTCTAGCGCAACCTCTGCTACCATATCAAATACTAGCAGGTATCAGATACTACCATATATCAGATACTAGCAGGTATTAGATACTACCATATATCAGATACTAGCAGGTATCAGATACTACCAAATATCAGATACTAGCAGGTATCAGATACTACCATATATCAGATACTAGCAGACATATTATCAGCAGCTTCAAAGTAAGTCAGTCTGTAGCAGCAGCAGCTGCACCGTAGTCACATGACTGAAAGGAATGCTGGGAAATGAAGTTGTTCCCCGGATAACAGGGGCTTTTATACATGCTGGACCGCTGCTAATGGAGCAAAATCTCATGAGATTTCATTTTTCAAAATATTGGCCCAAAAAAACGATACAATATTTTTCTAATATCATATTTTGATACCAATATCGGCCAATAATATCGGACATCCCAAATAATAATACATCAATCAATTTCAATACATCAATATAAAATGATGAAACGGTCGTAAATCGATCCCAAATCCAATATTGCCCAAAAATCAATATCAAACCCACTTTTAATGTGTAAATGGCTTTATTTTGAAGGTCTTCTGACACAACATTTTCACAACAACATACATGTTGCAGTGAGAACTGTAGATGTGACACAGGGACAGGTGTGTTAAACAACGTTGTTTCTTACTTGTAATATCGTTTTATATGGATCGGTGGATCCTAAATCAAATCAAATCAAAATTGTATCGTGACTGAACTTGAGATATCACCTCTGTATCGATATGGTATCATGATTAAAGCAGTGATTTACACCCCCCGTTGGTAAATAGTGGCTCCAGAAGCGGTTCTGGCAGCAACATGTTGCCTGCAACTCTTTGACCAGGTCTTTCTCTTAATCTTTTCATTAATCCCTCACTCCCACATCTCCACTCATCATGCCATGCAGTCCTTTCCACTTTCACATTCCCCTCCTCCTCTCCTCTTCCTCCTCCTCCTCCTCTGTGGGCCCATCTGTGTTTGGAGGCATGAAGCCATGAGGCCTCGCTGACGTCTCGCCGCGGTGGTTGGGACTAATCCAGTTAGTTCTACTCCGCGGCGGCGCCCGTTCATCGCGCCTCACCGCCCAACATCACTTTTTGTTTTCCAGTAATCCCATTGGCACGGCTGTGGCACATGCACGCTCCTGCACATGCACGTCAGCATCACTGCGAAGACGAGCGGTCCTCTCAGAGGCAGGACGCTCTCTAATAAACCTGAATAACTCCCCTCACGGATTAGTGACGCTGCGCGACACGTCTGGCTGGGCATCATGATGGAGGCTGAGCAGCGTTTTCTAACGAGCGGTCAGTCAGGTGTGAGGAAATAACACCACCTCTGTTTCTGCTGAAAATAAGAGCAGATAAATCCTCAGTTATGTTTTCACACAGCATGCTGTGTCGACCTGGGTTTTCTCTGCATTGTCATTACAGATTCTAATATATATTACAGGCTGATATCAGTGAAAAGATGTGATTTTTGAAAATATCTGTATCAGTTTTATCTTATTGATATTTTAATGATATTTTAACAAAATCTTGCTCGGTGGTTCCGTTCTGAAATTTCACAAGATCTTGTTCCAGTGGCCTAGCATGTAGAAGAGTCACCTAAACCTAAATATCACAATGAAAGACTGGTAACTTAAATTTAAAAAAAAAAAAAAAAAAAAGTTTTTACACTCTCATGCGGCGTTTCAACACTTTGATAAAGTAGTATAACACCAAAGTGTGATGGAAACACTATTTTTCACATTTACAGCCATCAGGCGTGAAGTTTTACCAGTCACATATCACACAGTCACAACCTTGTTTATTTGTTTTGGTTTTTTATTATTATTATTTACAACTACAACTAAAAAAGCAATATTTTATTTCAATAAATTACAATTTTGCACATTTTATTTATTACTAGCTTTTTCTGTTTCTTGTTATTAGTATTGTTAAAGGTATGAATAACTTTGAGGATGACTATATATGTGTGTGTGTATATATATATATATATAAATATATATACTTATTTATTTTTTCATTATTATTATTTTTATCATTATTATTGTCATTTGTGTTCTTGTAAAAAAAAATATTTTTTTTAGGAGCTATGGACCTCTCATTGAGAAGTGTCTTCAATAAAGTTTGAATTAAATATATCTATATATATAAAAAGGGCTAAAATGGCCTCTGATTTCCTCACAACACCTTTTACAGCGGTGTGTTGGAGCAGTCTTCTCCAGTCCTCCACTCTCACTTCTAACTTAAAAAAAGTTTAAACAAACTGAACTTTGAACAAGTTCATGAGAAGCAGTAAGTTACACGCTCTGTTGCTAGGTAAGTTTTAGCGAGAGAATGCTCAGCGATCAGACATCTACTCTGACTGCTGTGGAGCTCAACTCCAACATTGACAGTGTATATTTTTCCTCAGCGTGATTCTTTCCACTCGGCTGAGCTGGAAGTCCCCCCCCCCCCCCCCCCCAGTCTCCCATCCATCAATACCCTCCCCCGTCTTCTGTTACACCAGCATCCCCACCGTGGTGACATGAAGCCAGCCTCTCCACTAGACTCTGCCAGATCTGCCACGTTTTAGCAGATCCTGTTCACCAGCAACTTGCTTCCCCGCCCCCACCCACCCAAGGAAGCACGCTTCCTCATCAGCCGAAGGAGAAGAGGCAGGGATGCTGTGGATGTTGGGGAAGCGGGGGTCCATGGGGGTCCAGGTGCTGGACAGAGATGTGACATTCATGAATGAATCTGTTCTTCTGAACGGCTCCTTTAACTGAACGCTGTGAGCTGTTCTTGTGTGAACGTTTGTTTTATCTCTAAATCGTGTGCGATGCCTTTGCGTTACACTTCTGCCATCGTAGGAGACAACTCTCACGTGATGCATCTCTGCATACATACGAAGGTGCAGGGCTGACTCAGAAAACACGGCCACAGCATGGGGGATCCTGGGCGGAGCACTGGGAGAAAGCCCTTTCCAGGGGGAACTCTTCATCGCCAATATTGATACATAATATTGTCCAACTTTTATTTTCTGATATTGATGAACCGATACTGTTCAACTCATAATTTCTGATATCCATGAACTGATACTGTCCAACTCTTCATTTTCTGATACTCGATACACCAACTGTCCAACTCTTAAATTCCGATATTGACGTACCGATACTGTTCAACTCATAATTTCCAATAGCCAATGCACCAATATCATCTATCTCTTAAATTCCAATATCAATATACTGATATTAGCCAACTCTTGATTTCCAATATCTGTTCTCAGTCGTGTACTCGGTCTGGTCTGAGTCCAGTATTATTGTGTTCTCAGTCGTGTACTCGGTCTGGTCTGAGTCTAGTATTATTGTGTTCTCAGTCGTGTACTCGGTCTGGACTCGGTCTCTGACAAACATTTGAATTTAAATGAAGGACCCCTGGTCATCCGCTGCCCAGCCTGATTGGTGGAAACGAGCCCTTCAGAGAGGAAAATCTCTGCCTTTGCTGCTCCAGTCATGTTGCTGGTTGCTAATTAAACCAGTCAGCTGCAATGTTTATGCAGATGTTTCTTTAAGCTCCGCCTACTTTTCCAGCCTCTTATTGGTAGTGCTCCAAGTGGAAAAACTATAGTCCTGAAGTTTATCCTCCACATACTAACATAAAGTACTTCTGGAATGCGCTGCTAGCTTATCGCTCTCTAAGCTTTTGTGTTTTTGTTTTTGTGTTTTTTTCAAATATAATTGTCTTTTTTATTGACATTACTTGTCAGATTAGGTTTTTCTGGGAGGATTTTTCATGCTGGTTTGAAGGCTGTGCGATTCAGGAGATTTTTATATAAGATTTTTCCTCATATATTTGGCTTTTTTCACTACTTGTTATGATGTGTATCCATA